>CAMPDV010000684.1:0-142060 GCA_946699065.1 Loxodes magnus
GAGGACTTTATTTATTCTAATTTACTAATTACATTTAAACTTATTTTTAGGGTTTATCTAATTATTAAATCAATTCTTTATTTTTATCTAGTTAATTTTTAAAGGTTATAAGGATATCTTAGCTTGTTCTTAGTATTAGGATGAAAAATAATTTCCTTTATTAGCATTTATCATCATGCATTTAGACAAAAATTATAAGAATAAGAAAGGTAGAGAATATTTACCATCATAAAGGTAAAGCATATCAACTATCTTAAGCAATATTCTTTTCTTTAGTGAAGAAAGCTCTAAATTTTAAGAAACTTTGTTTTAGTAATAATGTTTACAAGTTTTAGCTATTAAAATATTTAAAAAGTAGCTCATAAAGCATTACTTATCAATCTAGCTATCAATATTTAAACTTTCTTCCATCTTAACTTTGGTTTATTAAGATAGAAGGATGATGCTTTTATAAGACAGATTATTTAGGATTACATAAACTAGATGGAATATAAAGGAAGATTATAAGTTGTAAATCCTATTTCAGTATTGTTTTGTAATCAAGATAATTAATTAATGATATCAGTATGCTGTATCTACTTTCAAATTTGCATTTTTAACTAATATACCAAAGTCATAAATTTCAAACTTTATAACTATTTTATATGCTACCTTAGTTAAGTTTAACCAGTTTTTTCAGTCAATTTTATTTCATTCTTTTTCTAATATTACTTAATGCAACTTTTACTTTGAGTCAGAAGATAGCTTAGCAATCAGAAAATCCTCTGAATCAGATATTATAACTACTTCCTTAAATAATAGTTATTTCATATTAATATTAAAAGAGAAAAATCAACTAGAGTTTTAAGCATATCTTAGCCAGGATAAAAAGCTAAATTAATTATTATTTAAAAGGAGAAGTTATTGTATAGTTTATAGATAATTAGCAACCTAAAGATGAACTATTTTAAGGTTTTTTCTCACTGTTTTATTTGAATAAAAGCATTTTTACAATGGGAGTATTTTCTTATTTTAAAGCTATGAAAAAAATTTGGAAGTAATAAGGATAAAGTGCCTAAGAGTGGATATTATAACTAAAGTGACTGATGGAATTATTTGTGATAAAACACTAGAGATAAGTAAGATGACACAGAGCTGCTAGAAAAACAACAAAAACCATAAAAAAATAATTGAATATATGATTAGAAGAGTAAGAAAGGCTATATTTTAGATTATCAAATATATAGACTGAGGAAATTATGAGTAAATGAAAATTAAAGACTCTAAATTTTAATTAATGTATATCAATGTTGAAATCTTAAGCAAAGAAAAGCAAGAATTTTAATTTAGATGATAAAGTATAAAGATAAAGTGATGCTATCAATTTAAGTCTAACAGGAAATAATGATGAACAAGAAATATTAACCAATTAATATTATTAAGTAGATATAAATTGAAAAATAATATTATCTAAAGCAAAAAGAAGAGAAAAAAGATAAATAACATATAACATGAACAAAGAAGGATTTCGGTAAGTTCTATCTAGAAATCTTCGAGAATTATAGTTCTGAATTAAAGCAGTGATGAAACTTAAAATTCCATACATTTATGATATAAATAAATTTATAAAGCAAGTAATTATTTAAAATTAAATAGTATTTTTCAAAATTACATCAATTTATTTTAATATTTATTTTCAATTTTAATTATTTTATTTTTTACTTTTATAATAAAAATTTGATAATTAGATAGATATTTTATTTAAATAGTCTTAAACATATTTATATCTTTCAAGCTATATATTAAAATAAAAATTTTTAATTCTTAAAAATTAAAATTTATTAATATTTTCTTAATAGTTACAATTATACGAAAAGAAATATTTTAACTATTAAAGTGTTATAAATATAAAAAAAATATTTATTTTTAATAATGAATTTTAATTATAGATTAATTTAAAGATTAAGTAGTATTCTATTTAAAATAATAAATATAGTTAAACTTATTTCATTAACTAAAACTATTAAAATTAAAAATATACTTAATGAACAAATTTTATTTTATGAATAGTATAAATCATCAAAAAATTAGTTTTCATTTAATTTTAAAAATTTGTTTATATTTAATTTATTAATATTAAAAAAGTAGTATATTAAATAAAATTCTACTATTATTTATAAATGAAAATACCCTAAAAATCTTATTAATAATATTTAATATGTATTTGATAGTAGTAGTTAAGCTTAAATATTTTAAAAATAGAATTAAGTTTTAGAATATAATAATAGTATGTATAATTTGTAAAAAATAGTAAAATAAGATTTGTTTATGCATTATTAAATATTTTGTAATAAATGAATTATATTGTTAATAATATTACTTTAGCTTGTGATTATTGTATAATCTCTTTTGTTAATATTTGTATGTTTAGTTTGATTTATTTGAATAATTGGTATTTTTGATATGATGAATAAATTTAGGTATTGATGTATAAGTATTTTGATAATATAGATATTGATGATAAATAAATATGTGATTATATGTATATAAATGAAGTAGTTAAATAGCTTAATAGTTAATATTGAAATGTTTAATAATATAGCATTAAATATTGATAATTTAGTAAGTTATTTAATTTTAATTAAGAAATCTAAATTATAATTTAACATTTAAATCAGTTTTTATTCTTTATCACCTATTTATATTAAAAATATAAGAATAAATAAACTTGTTTACTAATTTTAAAATATATTAAATTACACTTTTATATTTACATATAAGCATTTTATTTATAAAGATAAAGCTACTATAAGAAAATTAAACATTTTATAGAAATATAATTATAGATAGAAATATAAAATAGCAGTATTTAAAATATTAGCTAAATATTTATTATTAAATGCTAATAATTTTTTATTATAAATATTATTTTCTACTTCTTGTTTCTATGTTGTTTTAATCTCGCTTAATAAAGTAGAACACTATTTCCTATTTATTTAAAGAAATAAAAACTGTAATTTAATATGTTAAATTTACTTATTTATATAAAGATTTTAGATTAGGAATTAATATTTATTTATAGAAATATAAATCTAAAATTTAAAGCTAATTGTATTTATTTTAATCTAGCTTTAGATATAAATACAATTAAAAAAAGAATATATTAAGATTTATTTTTTATTTATTAGTAAATAATAAAAAAATGTAAAATTTATTTTAAATATCATTTAACTAAATTAGTCAGATTATTATTCCTTTTTATATTTTTTATTGTTTAGAAGAAATTCTATAAATAAAAGTTAAATTTAAAGTTATTTAAATCAAATTAAGTTTTTATTATTATACTTCAAATGTTTATTCAACTTTTAATTATTAATCATTTATTTTCAGAGTTACTTCATTCCTTTTTAACTCCTTCATTTCTTATTTTTAACAAAAACATTTTACATTCAAAAGCAAACCTTTTTTCATATTCTAAATTGGATACTAAGATTAGAGAAATTTGAGATCATATAAGAGACAAAAACTTGAATTAAAAAGATTTAAAAAATAAAAATTTAAAGATTTAATAGCTTATTTGTTATATAAAGAAAATTATTAGTAATCTTTTATTATAAAATATATCTTATTCATAGTTTAATTATTAAACAAAAACATCTAAAATTTAATATTAAATGTGCTTCATCAAATCTAAATTATTATTATTTTTATTTAATCATCTTTTTACACAGAATTGTTATATTAAATTAAAGTTACCTTTGCAACTATCCAATATTAAACATTGAGCATCAAACATTTATAAATTAAATTCTATTTTTAGTATTATATAGATATATAGAATAACTAATATACTGATTATAAAAAATAAGCTTCTCTTTATTAGTATAAAAATAGCTTATACTAGATTTTACAAATTTTAATTTTAAATGTTTATTTTTATAAAATAATTTAATTTTAATGAGGTAAATATATTATAATCCATAAAATAAAATATTTATTAACATTTTTAATTAAGAATCTTTTTAAACTTTATATTTAATTATATAAATCAACTAAGTAATATATCATTATATTATTATATTATTATATTATTATGTATTTCCTAAATTTAAATCAATACTTAATAATCAACTTAAACAATAACCTTTAAATTTACTATCTTCCTATATTTACTTTATTAACATTATTTAATTATCATTTATTTTATTCAAAACAAATCCATTTAATATCGGACAGCATCTTAGCAAGGTCGAAATTAAGAAGGCTAGAATAAAAGCCAATCTAATTTCAAAGTAAAAAAGTAGGGCCTTTGAATAATCAAGCTCTTCATCTCCTTCCTTGGGAAAGCGCATGGTTGACCCAGAAACTTCTTGAATAGAAAAAGAATAAGTTGAAAAATTAAATAAAGTTATAGTCAAACAAGAAGAAATTATCTGAAATCTAACAAATTAAATTTGATAAATTCTTACTAACTACGAACGGCTCAACCTTGAAATAGATTAACTCAAGACAATATTAATAAATAATAAATAAATTACAAGATAATAAATTTGGTCCTAATCTTAACTGCCTATATCATCAGTTGCATCAATGTAGATTGAAGATCCTCAAAATGAATTAATAATCTCTCAATCCTAAGAAAAAATAACAGAATAAGAAAATAGTAAAGAAACAACCTAAATGAACATAAGAATTAAAAAACATTGAAAAAATTTTGAATATTAATTAATTTCAACTAAAAAAGTTTTTGGACCGGAAACTCCTTTCCGATTGCACGACCCAACACTCTCTTTTTATGGAATAACGGGGATATCCTTTTGTGCTCCAGGCACAGCTGCTAGAGAGCTCCATCGGTATGAGAAACCAGGCTTCAAGCCCCTACCAAGAGCGGATAATCTCAAAGACAGTGTTCCCTTCAGAAAATGACTCTGACCAGGGACTTTCTCAGCGACAGGAAAGGAACTTGTTCCTAGCCATAAAACCAGAAAGTGTTGTCACGAAGGTCATTCTCAGCTCCCACCATCTTTTCAATTATAAAAAATTTTGAATATAAGAACTCAAAATAAAATAGAAGAAAAAAATACTGATACTGTAGATCATAATGACATATTCTAAGAAGATGTAAAAGTTTTTAAACCAAACAAAAAATTAAAGAATAAAAAACATGAAGAATTTTATCAAGACTTTATGTAACAAAGGAAGGGATCTATAAAAGAAAATTATTTTAGAATTTTATAACGGAATCTGTTCATGAGAGTTGGTTGTCTTCTCAATAAAAAAGACCGTGGAACCCAACCACGCAAAAAAATAGTGGCAGCTGCAACCAGGTTTCAAGTCCTGTGATCGGCAAACAATTTTATTAACATAAATTATATTATTATTATTATTAATTAATTTTATTAATTTTGTCAACTTAGAGTAATTAAAGTCTTCCATTTATATGCTTACATTTTAAACTTTTGCATGTATACTTTATAAGTTAATAAATTGTATCTTTTAAATTAATTAATAAAATTATATAATTAATTTTTCTCATTTTTGTTCTCTAATTTAAAACTTAAACTAGATTTTTACATTATTATAAAATTAAATTTTATTACTATTCATTTTTACTTTTTATTATATTTAATTCATTTTTTAAATTAACTTTACTTTTAGTCGACTGAGTAGGCAATCCCGTGTAGTCATGTCTGTACTGCAAATACTCTTGCAATAGATGCCACCACAAACAATTAAGCATGGGCCCATTGTGTGATAAGCTTTACTTATTTGAGGATTCTCTCTTTCGGTACGAGAGGTCGACTAGAGGGAATCGAAATCCAGATCTCAGAGTTATCTTGATTTTACATGTCGCTATTCTGATAAAGAATTAGAAAACAACAAAGATATACTGAGATCACAATTAACTATTATTTAGAAGAATTTAACCTAATTAAGTAACTTGACACAAATAGTGGAATATTCTCTAACTCCAGTCTTTGGAAGAATTTAAAGATGAAGGCAATCAATTTTGATTATAAAAACGGAGAGAAGAAGATAAGAATCAAGAGACCAGATGAAGCCAGAAACATTTCTAGTCTATTATTAATAATTAAATTTGATTTCTTTATTTTTCTTGGTGAACCAAACAATGGTGGTACCATGCTTGTTTAATTAATTAATTAATTTATTTATTTATTTATTTATTTTAAGTTATAGTTAAAGTTAATTATAGTCAACTGTTTTCTTAAGAAACTTTTTACGCTTGTCATCAGGTTTTTTAAAGTAGGTTTATATTTCTATCCATCAATCTTTGGATTATCATGATAGATATGAATATCTTTAATTTATGTTATGCTTTCTTTAATGAGGCCATTTTATGACAAGGTAAACTCAGTATCTCAACAGTAGTCTGAACTCATATGGTTATAATCTAAACATCACTAGCGATCATCAATCTTAAGACTATTAGCTGATTTATGAAGAAGATTATGAAGGGATGGAGTGGCCTTACTTTGTTGACCTTCTCTCAGCATAAGTGCTAGTTCCAGTTTTGAATGAGTCTTTCCTGAAAAAATGCCTAAATTCCTGTAGGAGTATCATTTGTTCCTCTCCTTCCAAAAATACGCCCAATGACTCAACTGGCACTTTAGCAAGCTGCGCACCTGACGCACATGCTGGGCACTCCTCCCTCTATCTTATAATATCTAGACACAATGAGAATTTTCCATCCACAGACCGAACAGGATTTTTCCAGATATGGTCTAGGAATTTCCCTTCAACTAACAGTTGAAAATTGGAAAGTTAGACGCCTCATTATGGAAAGTTGACAGTCTAGAGTGGGATGGACAAAATGATCCATACTTATCATCAGTATATCTGTGAATACTGCCAGATGTAGTGGATTTCCTTTCAGAAGCAAAAGTTATGAAATTCTAACCTTAAAAATTTTTATTTACTTTCAGCCCTTAAATTTAGTTTAAATTCATAAACAAAGAAATTACCCTTCTGACATTTTTACCAACGAAAATATATAATTTTATTTAAAATTTTTAATAAATAATAGTTTGATATATTTATAAAATAATTGAATTTACAACTATTTACTTTTTATTTATATTTTCGATATAACTCTTTTATTCTATTTAACATTTAAAGCTTAAATAAAATTTAATCTAATAAATCTATTTAAATTTAACATTAATATTATTCCTTTAAAATCTAAAATTATTATTCCTTATTTAAATTAAAATAAATTAAAGATGTATTAAGAGTAATATTATAGTTACAATTAAATATCTATTTTTAATTTGTTTATGATAATAATAGTTTTACTTATATTTTATTTTAATTTCTAAAAATAGTATACATTTTTCTATAGAAATTAATATATAATAATATTTAAAATAAAGATAATCCTAATTTTTAGTTTCTTTTTTGGGTTTATAAAGAAAAAATTAATTTTGTTTATTTATTTTATTTAATTAAAATGTTTCTCTCAAAGTTAAAAGAGTATAGAGATAAAGAGATAGGGGAGAGTAATAGAGATACTATTAACTCTGAAAAGTTTGTATTATTTGTTTAAATCATTAGGAATTCCTTTTGGAGTGATGCTATCCAATTTGCAAATTTTATAGAAAAAGGAATTTAGATTAATTTTATAGCCTAATCTTTACAGTTTAAGTATCATTCTTAAATAATTGTTAGCAGCATTATAAGTAATAATATGTCTGTCCAAAAGAATATAGTGTCCATTAAGCAGAGAATAAGTTAATTAGAAGAGCTTGTATTTACAGTAAGCCAAATATGATTTTCAAATACAGTTAGATGCTCATTTAACATCTCTATGAAATGAATTAATTTCTTCTCTCTTAACATACAATCAGCTTTAAGTATATTTGATACCAATCTAGCTTCACCTCTCAATTTTTATTAGGTTTTATGTCCTTTGAAGTTCATTAAATAGAAACCTAAAATTCTTACTAAATTCCTTCATTCAATATATAAGCAAAGAAATTTGAAATTAATATAGTAGAAAATTCTATTTTAGCAATAATTAGAAGAGCTTAGTATAAGATATAAAGGTAAAAGATTTCTATTGTATGCATTAAGCTAATATTTAGAATATAAAAGATCTATAAGCATTGAGATTATTTCAATACCAGTACAACCATAAAAACTAATGCTCATAAAAGGAAACTAAAATGTATAAAATTAAAAGTTGATAAGATTTACATAAAAAGGAATTTAGAATCCAAGGAATAAACACAATATTGTAAAAAAGTTAATAAATTAATTCTCTGAGCCAACAAAAGAGGAGCTATTTAATTTATTGAGCAAATTCAATTAATTGATTAAGTAAGTTTTGCTTAATGAACTGAGATAAAAAGATATTATATTTTTATTATATGATGTAAATAATAAGATAATTTATTTTAATACCTAGTATATCTATTATAAGTTTATGAAAGCTAAATAATGTAATATATCATTAGCGATTCACTTTTAAATCTCTCAAGTATGATAAAACTATTTTAGCACAAAAATTACAATTAAGTAATTCAATTGAAAGTTTAAGTTATACCTTATTAAATTTTTAATTAAATATTACTATCTATATATTTCTCATATAGTTACCTATATCTATTTAGATATTTCTAAACAAGTATTTAAATGTTAGTTTTCTCTCTTCTTTATTTTAAAGTATTTATAGTAAAGAAATGTCAAAAATATTTAAAAGTATTTGTAGGATTTTATTTGTAAGATTAGGAAGATAAGAACTTAAGTTTCTTATTTAATGATCTCAAATAGAATTATGAATATAAAATTATTAATTTGATATAGATTAATAACGTAAATCTTTATAATGCTTAACAAATTTGCTATATATTAAAGTAATGAATGAAATATTCTAAATATATCTATTAAATATTTCTTTTGTTACTAGTTTATTTTGGAGTTATAAAAGTTTATCTTTGCAAAGGTTATTCTAAAGACTTAATAGTATAATTTATAATTAAAAATAGTTTGAATGATATTATAATATAATTTCAAAGCAGATTGTAAGTGATTCTTCATTTAGATAATTTAAACTACAATTAATAATTTCCTAATTTCTATAAATACGTTTTCCATTCTATTTATTAACTGCTAATTTCTTACTTCATGACTCTCATTATTTTTGTTTGTTTATTTAAGTTAATATCTCTAGTAGCAATATTGAATTATAGTCCTAAAATAATAACCCTTACACAACAGTTTCTATATTTTCTCTATAGAATTAGAAGCATCTGAAATAAATTAGTATGAATAATGAATGTTAATTTCAACATAGCTAAATTAATATAATTAAATGATTAGGCACTTAAACTTGTTCTATAATAGTTATAAGAATATTTTTATATATAGTAATTAATAAAAAACATCTATAAATAGTCTTCTTTACTAACTCCATAGTTCAGATTATATGGATTAACCAAATTAAATTTATTTATAAGTATTTACTAAAACTAGAAAAGAAACAATTAATTAAACTAATTTTCATAATGAACAGAGAACTCTAAAATATATTCGAACTAAACGCTTCCAATAGTTAAAGATTGAAAAATAGAATAAGATTGATTTAATTAAGGTATTAGAAGAAGAAATATCACTAAATATTAGTCTTTACCTTACATATTAAATGACTAAGATTAAGACTACAAAAATTTTTATTAGCTGAGAATAAATTAAATCTAAAGGACTCAGTTATGTTGGCATGGTAATAAAATGTCCATATAATATCAATTTTAATATTTGAAATGCTAAGATTAGCTCTTACATCTCTCTTATATCTAAAAGTATTTATCTTAAGAAAATATTTAAAAGGTATATAAAACTGTTGGATTATGTAGTTTTAAATTATATGTATAAAGTAAAATTAGGATAGAAATAGAATATATTATGATAATGGGCTTAGATTAAAAAATCTGGTATTAGTGTAGATAAAATGAAAAGATGGATTTGTAAAAGAAATTATAAGTATTTCATTATATAAGCGACATATAAAAGAATTACATAAAAGGTTTATAGAAATTTTATTAATACAAATATATAAAAATTAAGGGATTTTAACTTCAAAAAGTCATACAATTAAAAGAGTACTTTAATTAAAAAATCTTAAAGCAATTACATAATTATAGTTTTGATTTAATTTTTTTGTAATATTCCATTAGCTTTCCAAAATGAATAATAATGTACCTTCCTTTAAAATATCAAAATGCCAAATTTAGTAATTTAGATAATCAAATTTTTATTATCTTAAGTAATTAAAATTTATTTTTGACGTTTCTTAGATCTCTCTATTTTAATAAATCAATAGTTATGCAGTTTTTTATTATTGAAAATAATAAAGAGTTTAAGTCAAGTTTTTGTACTTTAATTATAGTAAAAATATTATCAATCTTCATCTGAAGCTAATAATATATTCCTTGTGATATTAAGTAGCAAAAGTTTAGTTCATTAATATTTTTAAATTTAGTTGATTAAAATTAAATTTCTGATTGGTTCCTTTTTCAATTATGACTTATGATATTTATCTAAACTCTATATTATTGAAGATGGATAATTGAATATTTTATATTATCTTATTTTGATTAATCTTAGATATTAGTAATTCTATTCTAATTTTATTATTTTTAAGGAAAATATTTTTCAAATGCTATAACTTTTTTCTTTGCAAGCCTTTAAAGTATTTATTTTTCTGCAAAGTAATCAAATTATAATTTAAAACTTGTACAATTTGTAATATTTATATTGTTAAGATAAAATTAGAAAACATTTTCTATAAAACTCTTAGGAGTTTTTTATTCTGATATGAAATTTATAACTAGTTATTTCCAGGAATGCTTAAAATATCTTAATTTAGTCGAGAGGTTAAGAAGTAATCTTGAGTGAAATTAGGGTTGAATTTTATGAAACATTCTGAGTTGCAATTTATTTTAAGGGCTCATAGTATATTTCTCTCTTATTTATAAGTGATAGATAAAATCAAAAAACTCTTGGTATAGTTTATACTTTATTTCGATTATTCAGCTTAATTCTAAATTATGATTTGAATTAAGTCAGAATTATATTCTACTAAATTATAAAATTTTCTATTAAGCTATTGAAAGACATAAAAGCTTAATTCTTACTTCTTGAACTTAATTTTTATGTAGTATCCCTTATTGAAAATTCCTTAAAATGAATAATTAACTCCATATATTTGATATTATTCGTATGATAATATTTGCATGTACATCTTCACTTTAAAAATATTTTATTCCATTTCTTTACTTAAAGGTATCATCTATTTCTTCAATCCCTTTTTAATGTATACTTCTGTTTATTTAGTCACATTAAAATTTCATTTTTCTTTAAGCTTTAGTCTATTTATTTTCCTATAAATAATGCTATTCTATTTATTTTATATAAGTTCCCATGAATACTTTACTAGTTTTTATTGCATTGCACCCTTCTCCATAAGATATTTCTTCTCTCTAAAAATAAATCTACTTACAAAAAATATACCGAAGCTCGTTTGCTTTTTAATCAATTTTCAACTTTATACATACTCCATTCTTTCCCTTTATCTTCCGTATCTTAATTTTGAAAAATTAGAATTTATTGTATTTATTTTTGTTAAAAAATTAAAAGTAAAATTAAAAATTTTTTAGAATGAAATTGTATAAAAATATTAAAAGCATAAAATTAATAAATTTACAATTGTTATACAATTTACTTAAAAATAATCTAATTTAAGGATTTAAAATATTTATAGTATTATTATTTTATTTATACAAGTAATTAGTTTTTTATTGTATTAAAATGTATAAAAGGTTTATATAATTATTTATAATTTAGTTATTTTTATTATCTAATTTTATTTAAATCCTTTTTATTCCAAATTTATATTTTATTTTACTAAACATATAAAATATACAATTTAAGTTCAAGTTTTATATATCAATCTTTATTAAACTTAATTTTATTTTTCATATATATTAAAAAAAGGGAATCAAGATATAGTATAAAAAAATAATAAATGTTTAATTAAACCTTTAAATATAAATTAAAATATTATGATAAATCTAAAATAAATAGATAACAAAAGAGATATTTTATTGTAGTTTAAATTAGCATTAATAAATCAAAGATTAAATTAAAGCATTATCTACCATTTATAACATTTATTCTATCAAACGGTGTAACAATTATTATGTTACATATAATAATAAACTTTTTTATCATTAAGAGTAAAATTCAATCTTAATTTAATTAAATACATACTAAATTTTTATTTCTTTTAAAATTTAAATTCATAAAAGTATTAAAAATAATTAATAGTTACTAAATTTTATTAAAGAGGTAAATAAAAGTAAAAATATAACTTTGTTATGATTTTATAAATATAGGAAATTTAATAAATATAAAAATATGTTAAATAAAAAACCAAATATATTGATATTTAACAAAATATAAATTTATTATTCATATTTAATAAGATTATTATTTAACTCTATATAAAGATTAAGGATTTTATTAATGGTTAAATTAGTTCTTATAAAAAGTATTTACAAATATTTCTTATAATAATAATAATAATGTAAACTAAATGTTAAGAGTTTTGGAGTTCTTTGGGATTCCAACCGATTTCACTCTGCCTTTTTTTTAACGAGGATGTATACCACGGCCTTTTTTTGAATGTGGGTGGCTACCACAATGAATTTTCCATGTTACCACTAAATAATTTCTATTTATAAATTCCTGAGTCGATTATTCAAAGTTTTTTTAACATCCTTCATGTTTTTATTTCTTCTCTTTTTTTCAAATTTTATCATTTTTAACAATTTTTTAATAAGTGATATTTCGACCTACAACATCAACAATTTGTTGTCTATTTTTTTTTATTCAACTAAGGCAAAAATAATTTTTCTATTTGTTCTATTCTTTTAATTAGACTTTTATCAACATTTTATTCTATATTTATTTCTTAATCTTTTGCTAAGAAGGGAGGACTTCATACTCATGTTTATCCCTTGTTTGAAATTATTTTAAGACTGAGTATAGAGCTATTGTTCTGTCACAATATTGTTTTATATAAGCAATTTCCTAAGAATTAATAGTTCGTTATTTTAATCCTCAATTTATTCATAAGCTCTCTAATTCTTTCTCCTTGATTATATGTTTCTTCTTCATATTTAGAAATTAATTTTTTCATCTTTTCCATTTCAATTGAAAGCGAAGTGCTCTCATTAACTTGTCCAACCATTACTTTGCTTTCTGAAGAGGAGCTTGATAAGTGTTCCATTGATTTCTACTTCTTCTCTAGTTCTTTGTTAACTCTTCTTCTTGCGTTCCTTGCCTAATTTTTAGATAGTCGAATGTTCTATTCCATTTCCATTTTTTTTTACAAATATTTCTTAGATGTTGTAATTAAGGAATATTAACAAGCTACTTCAGAAAAATTAATTATGAAATAGATAAAAAAATAAAACATTATGCAAAATTATAATTTAATTTCCTTAAAAATTTCTAGCAAATTAAAAAATTTATAACTTAGATTGAACAAATTGAAATAAATAGAAATATATGGTAATATATTTAACTCTATTTAAGCTATTAACATTAAGCTAAAGTAAATATATTTTAAATTTTTACAATTCTAAAATCATATTTAATTAGATTATCTTTAATTCAAATTTATATCTAAGTTAAACTCTAATAGAAAAAAGATGGAAGAATAAAGAATGACGCTTAACAACTCTCAATATGAGGAGAAGGAGTTTAGCAACCTATAATCCAACCCTAGTAGCAGGCAACCTTCATACTTTACAATAAACAATCTTACACCTAGCTAGATACTCCCCCAACCGCCAAAAAGTAAAAAAACAAAATCTAATATAATAAAAATTGGCGAGTCAATTCTAGATCTCGTAACAGCAAGAGAAAGACTAGTCAATAGTCGTAGTAGAGTTAACAAAAATGATACAGAAGCTCAAGGTGGAAATAATATGAGCAAGCAATTGTTAGGTAAAAATATTCAAAATTCCACAAGAATAAAATTTCGATTTGAGCATGAAATCTAGTTTAATTCGAGATAATCTTGAAACTCTAGGATAGAGTTGGCGACGGACAAGTAAAGTATTTTCGAATAAAAAAAAAGGGTATAATGCACGAAACAGAAATGAAGCAAAAGTAGCAACCCTCTTCCTCAAATATTCATAGTTGAAATACCCTAATAGAATTGCAAGCTCGCATCGCTCCGAAAATCTGAAATTGAACTCCTCAGCAAAAAAAGCAGACTAAGAACAAAAAAAATTACATATGTAATTCAACTGGGCATCTCTATCGTAATTATCCGAATTTCTAAGAAAGTAGAAGAAATAATGAACTAGACTCTATAACAAGAGTAACAGAAAAAAAGCCTAAATAATAAAGCAATAAGAATTAATGTTCGCTTTAAGGTAAACTCTATAAAGAAAACAGTCAAGAAAGAATCAAGAATCATAAGTTTGAATGAGAAATTTTATTACTAAGAAGACACATATAATGCTGATTGGAGTAATAAAAAAAGTCATCTCGTTTTTAGCAAGAAAAGATTAATCGCTACGAGATTAAAATATGCGAAAAAATATTTCTTTACTTTTAATTCCTCTATTTTTTTATAAACAAAAATCCCTTCTTAAAAATACCAAAAAAAATGTTTATAGAGCGAGACACCAAATCGTTGAAGAGTTGCTCTTTAAATTTTATATTAAAAATAGTAATCTCATACTTCTTTTTGAAGTAATTGATAAAAAACAATTATATCAGACTCAACAATGAGATATCTATTTATTAAAAAAAAAAATTTTAAATATTGAAATTTCTTATCTTTTCATTAAAATAAGATAAAAAAAATAAATATTATATATGTAATGAGTATCCCATTTATTTAAATTCTTCTTCCTCTTAATAATATTTTTTTAGTTTTTATTAACTCTTTCTATGAATCTTATTGTTCATTCTGAATAATTAGATATTCTTTATGAAATAGGAGCCATTTATTATTTTATAATAAATTTCTTAGTATAAAACTCTAAATCGAAATGTTATAAATAATATTTTTTTCCTTGAGAAATAAGTTTTGTCTAAATAGTTTATCATTTTCTAAAGTTTTAAAATCTCTAAAAATTTTAGTCGCTAGAAATAATAACGAAATAAAAAATTTATCTTAAATAGAACCTTACATTTGTACTAACAAATGAATCCATGAAAAGAATCTTTCATTTTTAATTTCATTAAACTTTTAAAACAGAAGAAACTTATTAAACTTTTTAACTGTTTTAAAAGTATAAAATTTAAAACTACAGTATTCATAGAGTTTAATTTAAAAAATTTATGATTGTTTTAAACGCTATAAAATTAAAAAAAATATTTTAACAATTATTCTTATTATTCAAAATATTCTAAGACGCATTTTTTTTCCCTTTTCATTTTTACTTCTTATGGGCTATTCTATTCTCTTATTTTGTATAAAAATTTTATTTGCTAAGTAACATGATATTTACTTAATGTTCTACTTTTTTTTTTCAAATCTCACTTCTATTGAATTTTCTTTATTTTTTTCATTTTCTATTATTTACTACTTTTTCATGCGTTCATTTTTTTAAATGCAGATTCCATGTTTTACTTTTTCCAATTAGTTTTACTTTTATAAGACTTCTTCTTTTTATTTCTATTCTTTTATGAAGGCTATGGCATCTAACTTATTCAAAACATCCTGCATATATTTTTATGTACTATTCTTTTCTTTTTATTCTATCATAGATGCATGTTTTTTATCTTCCATACATTTAAAAATCTAGCTATTATCATGTTAAATTGTTTTTGTTTTTTTTTATCCTTTTTTTTCAAGAATGATTTTGCCTTTTAATCATTGATTTTCATTTAAATTATTTCTTCACAATAGAAGTTTGCAAGTAGTTTAATTATCTATTCCGGTATTTTAGATTGCTTAAGATTTTTATATATATTTTCGTTGTACTGAGTCAACAGCTTTCTTAATATCCTTTTATATTGCTAAAATTAATTTTTTGTTCCGCTTTGATTATACCTATGCTATTCTTAGATTGAAGATTTATAGCGCTCATGATTTTCCTTTTTGAAACCATATTAGTATTCTCTTTCATCATTATGAAAATATCCTTGCACTTGCTAGAATACTAATCGTCAAAAATTTTAAAAGAATGTTTACTAAAGAGATTGGTCTATAGTTCATTGGGTTCATCTATCCTCCTTTATTTTATATTAATATTATATTAACATTTCATTTTTTAAATGGATTCTGGTTTCTAGTCAACCAATTAGGTAATACGGTGCCTTCATGTCCTGCGTTGCAAGTACTCTTCCAATAGATGCCACCACAAACAAGTAAGGATGTGCCCGATGTGTGATAAGCCTTACTTTTTTAAGGGTTCTCTCTATCGATGCGAAGGGTCGACTAAAGGGAACCAAAATCGAGATCTCAGAGTTATCCTGATTTTACATGTCGCTATTCTGATTAGGAATTTAGAAAACAACAAAGACATGACTGAGATCCCAAATAACTATTATTTATAAGAATTTAATCTAATTGGGTCATTTGACTCAAATAATGGAATGTTCTCTAACTCCAGCCTTTGGAAGAATTTAAAGAGTGAATGCAATCAATTTTGATTATAAAAACGGAGAGATGAAGATAAGAATCAAAGAGACCAGATGAAGCTAGAAAAATTTCTAGCCTATTATTAATAATTAAATTTGGTTTCTTTATTTTTTAGTTTTGAACTAAACAATGGTGGTACCACGCTAATATAAATTAATTTAATTTTATTTATTTATTTATTATTATTTCATCCCCTAAGTTATTGCTATCTCTTAAATCATTTTAGCTATCATTTTTTAAGTTACTTCTATTAACTTTTTCCCTCCTACTAAAATTGCTCCTACTTATATTTCATCAGGCTTTGCTGCTTTCCATTTCGTCAATTAGTTAATTTTTTCTCAAATTTCATATTTGTTTACCACTATTTGTCTCTTTTTTAAGTATTTAGTTGGTAAATTATTATCGCTATTTTCATATAACTGCTATCATTGGTTCCTGAAAACCTTAGCATCTTCTTTGATAAGGGTGCTAACTAATTATTTTTTCTATTAAGCTGATTTTTTAGTTTATTCCACATTTCTGTCAGTTTTCATTTATTTGCATTGTCATAAATAGGTCAAGCTAGTTTCTTTTATCTTTTTCCTTGATTAAATGTATTTTATCTTATTCTTTGGTATTCTCTATATTTCCTTTTTTTTGATAATGAAATAACAAAAATATTAATAAAAAATTGTAATAATCATAGAAGTTTATTTATATTAAATTAAATATTAAATCTTTCTTAAATTATTTAAAATAAAAATAAATTACTTTTATTATGAAAAATTCTTCTAACTTAATTTATAATTTTTTATTATATATAATTATATGGATTAAAAGTAAAAAATAAATTAGATGTTATTATTATAATTAGTTATATAATTCTCAATTATCTCCAACTAAAACTATTTATTAGTTTTTATTAAAACTTTTTTAAATAAAAATGATTATTTTGATTTTATTAGAATCTTAGACAATTTATTAATTAATAAAAATTCCCATTTAATAAGCTATAGCTAAATTTTTATTAATATGCTTATCAAATAAATTATGAAGTAGTATTTAGTTAACTAAGATATTAATGTTTGATATTATATTATGCTAAATTAAAAATATTAAGAAAATATTCTAATTTCTAATTTTATTATAATTAAATTAAATAAATCTAAAAAGTATTAAATTTATAATTTATAAAGATAAATTTATTATAATTAGTACTATTAATTTTATTTAATTCTACATACCTCTTTTTAAATAGATTCTATTTTTTATATATTATTTAAAGTATCTATTAAAAATATGCTTTTATTTTTAGTATTTGATAGTAGCAAAGATTTAATTAATTAATAATAATTAAAATAGTATTTAAAAGAGTAATAATGTATTGTAATAGTTTATATGTTATATAAATAGTATTAATTATAAGTTATTTATTTTTAATTATATTGTTTCAAATTTGAATAATAAGAGACTTATAGCTTTCAATTTTAAATATAAAGTAACTATTTATTAACATAGTATCATTATATTATAATCTTTTATATATTTACATTTTTTATTTTTAGTATTTTAAAATTTCTCAAATTAAGTATTTAAGTTTATTATCATAAAGAGTTTTCTTTTCAATTATGAATAATTCTATAAATTAACATATTAAATAAGGAGTAAAAAAGGAATAGTTAATTCTCAATATAATAATTAATTAATTAATTTCAACTAAAAAAGTTTTTGGAATGGAAACTCCTTTCCGATTACACGACCCGACGCTCTCTTTTTATGGAATAACGGGGATATCCTTTTGTGCTCCAGGCACAGTTGCTAGGGAGCTCCAGTGCTATGAGCAGCCAGGTTTCAAGCCCCTACCAAGAGCGGATAATCTCAAGACAGCGTTCTCTTCAGAAAATGACTCTGACCAGGGACTTTCTCAGCGACAGGAAAGGAACTTGTTCCTAGCCACAAAACCAGAAAGTTTAATCACGAAGGTCATTCTCAGCTCCCACCATCTTTCAATTATTTCTCAATATAATAAGATTAATATTTTAAAATAATAAATAATGAAAAATAACAAATGACTACAAAATTTTATCTAAAGAGATATCTAAAAATAAAAAAATGAATCCAATATGATTATATAACTAAAGAAAATTTAATATACATTATAAAAAATATTAAAGCTATAAAGTTAAGCAATATTTAAGTTAACAAAAAACAAATTTATTCTTATTTATTTAATAAGATAGTAAACCTTATATAAATATTATAAATTAAACTATTTATTAATCTTTAATTTATTTCTTATCAATTATTTATAAAATTTTCTAAGACTCTGTAATTAAGAAAAATTTAAATAATAAAATCCAACAATATGCAAAAATATACTTACTAGAAATTATACCAAATTATAATTTTTACTATATTAAAATTTTTAACTAACTTTTTTATTTGATAAGATTTTGTTAAAATAATTTACATTAATAGAAATATATTGGATAGCATATTTTTCTTAATTTAAAATAATAAAGTTCAGTTAAATTAAATATTCAAATTATTTAAATTATTTAATAATCTATTATTGGATTTTTATTATAATAATATAAAATGGATATAATAAATAAAAAAAATGGACATGTACAAAAATTCGCAAGATTTCTTTCTTAGCGACTCTTCTTTATCTAAAAATAAAGAAGCTGCTTTCTAAAACGATGAGCATAGGCAGATGCTCAACTACTTTTATGAAATAGACATGGAATCGCTGCAACTTAAATCCGTTGATAATATCATGAAATTACTAAGAAATTTGCTAAAGAGCTGCAGTTAATGCCAAATTAATAGATATCTTCGAATTCCACTAAGACAGCTTGGCAATTCTTTAAAACGTGGACATTAATTGAAGACTAATCTCAAATATAGGAAATATACTTATAGGTAAAAAGACTAGCTTGTTACTTCAACCTCTACGATGGTATCTAAAATATCCAATATACAGTAAGATACTTTAGATACTTAGGATATTTAAGATATTTCTTTAATTAAAAACTAAAATTAAATTTAAATACAAAATTAATAAGAGACTATAAAAATTCAACAATTCAATACACAAAATAGCATTAAAATTCAATAGCAGATTTCAATAGACATTTAAACTGATTACTAAGAGAAGTTTGATATTACATACTTAACTGATCTTGAGATTTAAAATGCGTAACTTTAAGAAAAAATTGCAAAATTAAAATATAAAATTTAAAGCAAGATAGAAGAGGCAAATACTTTTGAAAATTAAAGGCTAAGTGAAAGCAAAAATCTTAAATTTCGAATTTAAAAACTCATAACTAAAAATAATTCTCTGTAAGAAAAGCTAATACATATATATGAGTAACACAATAAAGAAACTTTAAACATTAAATCACAATATAAAATACACTTAGAATAATACCAAAATTATTTATTTAAAGCTCAAAAGTAAATTAAGAAAATCTAGAATAAAAATTAAATCTTAAGGTTTGATAATTAGTAGAAATAGTTAATGCTTTAGTCCAAATAATTTGTAAATAATGCTACAAATAAATAATAATCAATATAAACGAATACTGATCTTTCCTTAACTTAAATATAAGAATTGGAAACTTAGAGTTAACTTCTCACTTAGACTTAATAGCAAAGTATAGTAAAACAAGCTATGCTTAGTGAGGAGCTAATGAACATGACACAATCATTTAAACTACAAGATGAGGCAATACTTGCTTCCAAGTAAGAAGCCCAAAATATTATAAACAACTTGGTTACTCAAATTTAATTCATTCAAGCTGAATTGAGTAAATGTAATTTGAGACATAATGAAGTATAATAACATCTTAGGGAGGTAGAAACTCTTAACTAAAATCTCAAAGGTGAAAATTTTCATTTATTAAGCAAAATAGATCAGATCGACTAAAAGGTACATTCACTCACAGTCAATTGCCAGTAACAACAGGCTTAATGTTAATTATTACAAAATGAGAATTATTAAATATCATAGGAACTGAGCTTTCAAAAAAATAAATATGACAAATCAGTCAAAAGCCTTTTTACATAAACAATCACTCCTCAGGCATAGAATGAATAAACATAAATTGAAATTCAATTCAGCAACTAAATTTCTCAAGAAACTATATCGACTTTAGATTCAACTACTGATACAGACTTATTATTCTTAGATCAATCTACCTAGTGCGACTTCGTTGAATTGAAGTATACAAAGTTGTAGAATTTATATGATAAATTAAACAAATAATTTATCAATTAAGATATATAGAGTGTCTACTAAAGGCTTGTCTCGTGTTAATAAAAATAGTTTTGAGAAAAGGAAACACAAACCTGTTTAAAAATTAATAGCAAAGATGCTTGAACATGAACAGAAAAAGGGAAATTAATAAGCAATTATAGTTAGACAAGAATCATGGAGTTAAAGAATTAGGTTATTTAAACTTAAAATTCTATCAAGGCTAAGGATGAAGGAACAATAACAGTAGTTACCAATCATTAGCTAGTTGCTTCTTAACAAGAACTATAAATCACAAAATAGAATAATGGAAAACTGTAAGAGTAATATAATGAATTAAACGGATTATATGTTTAACTCATGCAGGATTATGAGCATCAAGTAGAATTGAAGCTAAATGTTTATGCATAAATTTCAGAAATATAGAGAAAATAATAAGATGTTAAAACTCAATCTTACTTGAAAGAAATAATGAAACGCTTCAACATAAACACTTTTAATTGATTAAATTTAAGAAGATTAGCAGATTGAAATTTTAGAAAATTCAAATATCTAGACATCATATGTGATGAATTGGGATAGCCAAACAAAATTTGGAAAGAGAAGTTGAAGAGATGCCAAATTTAACCAAGACACTTTAAACTTAAAATAGTCAAAATTTGGGTTTAATGAAGTAAATATTGAAGAGATTTTAAATAAATACGAATTTAAAGACGCCTAACTAATTCAATTTATAAGGTCCAATAAATGATGAAATTAGAATCTTTTCACTTTAGTAGGCAATAGATTTATAACTTTATCTTGCAAACTAAACCATGCTACGTGTGATGGAAATGAAATAGATATAAAAATCGATAATAAATTGAGCGAAAAGTACGATTCATTAACATTATTCATTATAATAAGTTACAGGTAATATATCAAAAATTGCCCCAAATTGCTTAACATATAAATTCATCAAAATGAGAAGATTCTCTGTATTTATGAGCCAGGAATAAAAGGAGGAGTTTTGACTTCATCATAAGAAATTCATCGATTTATAAAAAACGGAAATTATATAGTTAAAACGCTGCTATAAACCGATTTTAGAATTAACTATATTGTCCTTTAAAAAATAACTAAGACTCAAAGGAGGTGTAGAGAACAATGTAGAATAACCATATTAATGCAAACAAGAATTTGGGAATTAAGAAATAAAGATGCCAATCGATAAGCAAAGAGAGATAGGCATAATAAAGCTTGGACATATTAACATAAATGGAATTGGAAGCAAGCAATTAAACGTGGAAGAATTTATACGAAATAATGACTTAGACATTTTCTCAATTAATGAAACGTGATAAAAATAAGACTATCCTCCAATACTTATTAATGGATATAGGACCTATTTCAAGAACTCAGGAAAAGGAGGAGGAGTTTGCTTAATTGTTAGAGATTAACTTAATAGCACGGAATAGAATAGCATATAACAATTAGCTCAAGAGAGGTTCGTTACAATCAAACTAGATAATATATTCATAACATCTTGTTACATGCCAGATAACAGCAAGAGTGAAAATATAAAAGACGAAGCATATGAATATATAAATGTATTCCTTAATTCTTTTCCTGACAACTCACATATATTATTAGGAGATTTTAACGCTCTACTATAAGACTTTGGGGATAACCCTATTAACAACTATGACAATACAAATAGATTCTAAGAATTCATTCTCTAAAACGATTTAGAAATAATAAACGATGCAAATATGAACACATGTTTACATAAAGGGAATAAAAATATGTATTGCAACGATTATATTGTCATCAGTAATCACTTGAATATGAATTAATTTAGAAATTTTCAGGTTCATAATTATAGCTTATTTTCAGATCATATTCCATTCACAGTTGAATTTGTATACCATACTCATCTTCAAACTGAAAAAATAAAAGTGAGAAAGTACAAAATAAGTAGACTGTAGGATCCTATTGATAGATTTATCTATTAGAATTCATTCAAAGATTAAGTAGAAGTATTCTTCCTAATTGATAGAGATAACTTAGAATATTAATACACTTATATTAGAGACTGCATTTAGAACAATGCAGATTAAGTTTTAGGCTCATTTATCCCAGACCCGAAGTATAATAGACTTCCTAAGGACCTCACATAAAAATATATCGAAGCAAAGAGAGCAAATTAATTGTACAAAGAAACTTTAGCATATATAGGGAGGAATAACTAAGAAATCATTGATCTTCACTAAAGAGCGAACACATTATGAAAAAGCTTTTAGCATCATTTATGAAAATTTAAAAAACAAAAGGCCAAAAACAGATTCCTACTCCTCAATGAAACCACAAAAGATATGTTTTCTTAAGCAAAGAAAATACTTAACCCTAGACAAAGAAATTTGATGAACTTTAATAAGGAATTGAAGGACTAATTTGTAGAAGCATGGGAAAATTAGGTATTTAGCAAGCATTCGAATTTAACTAACCAATAGATTGAACTAAGTAACTAGAAAATAGATGCAATTTATGAAAATAACATAGAAATTCAAAATTAACCCTTTTCTTACTTATAAAATTTAGATCCTTTTACAATAGAAGAGATTATCTAACTTATAAGTCTAATTCCTAATGGTAAAGCAGCAGGGCCAGATGGAATAAAAGGAGAACTGCTAAAATATGGAGGATATTATCTAGCGTTGATGCTTCATTCTTTTATAAATAACATGCTTAGAATTGGAAGGATTCCTGAAGAGCTTAATACTTCTATCATAATCCCCATTTTCAAAAAAGGAAGTAAAGACGATTGAAAAAACTGACGCCCTATTTCCCTTATCAATACTATTTTGAAATTATATGATAAGGCCCTTACGAAGAGACTCTACTCAATAATTTATGAAAGACAGTTAATCCACTCAAGCTAAATGGGGTTTATGAAGAACAAATAAACCACCTAATAAATATGAGTGATCCAATAAATCATAGATCTTTATCGAAAACAAGCGAAAGGAAAAACTAAACTGATTGCAACTTTAATTGACGTAGAGAAAATGTTTGATTCTATTGAAAGAAGAATTCTTTTTAAATAACTAAGAAGAGTCAAATTACCACTAGGTCTCATCTTGGCTTTAGAATCATTTTATAATAACTTAACTACTTCCTTTATTATAGACGGAACAAATTCTAAGAAATTGAAATTTAGCAATGGAGTGATGTAAGGAAGTTCGCATGGACCTGTGCTTGCATTATTATACTATGACATTGTCATTAGACATATAGAAAACAAAGGAAAAATATTAGGATTCAGATGTGTTAATTTTAAGAATAGGTTCACTTGTAGAGGTTGAGCTGACGATTTAATACTATTATCGAACTCATAAAAAAATATGTAGTCACTTATTAATGAAGCAAACTCCATTTTCAATTAGACATTTCTTAAAATAAATGTCTCCAAATGCGAAACGTTATAGTTTTTAAAAAAGAAAAGCAAAGAAACAAAACTAGACTTAAAAATAGGAGACCAAGCAATAATTTAGAAACAGCAAGTCACATATTTAGGGGTGATCCTTCACCAAAAGAAGAATCTAATTAACCATTGCAAATACGTTGCTGCAAACTATCTTTCAGCAATTAAAAAGGCAGTATTTGCATTATCAAGATATAGAAACGTAACACCTTGAAATTTCAAAATGCTTTGTAGACTGTTCACGCTTCCTAAAGCAGAATACGGTGGGGACTTAATACCTTGGACTGTGCAGTATGGAATAAATGGAATCTTGAACAGAATTGAAAAGAGCATGAGATTAATAGCCAGAAAAGCCTTTTAATCAGCAGGAAATACGTTTAATGAATCATGCTTTGTAGACCTCAACTGGATGCCATTCAAACACATGATGGCTCTTAAGTATTTCAGGTTTTTCTTTAAGATTAGAAATGAAAGCTAAAATCAACCTTAATCATCTATTGGAATATTGTCTGAGAATAATTATAAAGAGGGATATCAATATTATGATGAAGTTTAGAAACTGGCCTCATTTTATAAAATAGAAATTGATAATAAAGAGCACAATAACAACTTAATTTAATTCAGTAAATATGTGTAGACATAAATATAAAAGACATATTTTGAATTAGCTCTTTCAAGATTCAGCAGAATGCCTACTGCATAAATATATACAGAACAATTTTAAAACCTAAGATAATTCCCCAAAATAACATACACGAAATTAAACAAAAAATATTTGAAAGAAATAATTTGTATCTATAAGATTAGAAGCCAGTCTTACGCATTTCGAAAGACTCTGAAAGATCGAAATTATATTATTGAAAACCCTTTTTGTATATGCGGAGAATATGACACTCTCCAACATGTAATGGAGTGTATATATTACATTGATATAAGAGAATGATTGTTCTCCAAAATTGGTTAATGTGATATTTTGAAACTAATAAGTTACGATTAACTATATATAAACTCTTTTCCTAAGAAAAAAATAGAAATGGTGGATGAATAAATAAAAATATTCATTCAAATGTTTATTAAAAGGAGGCGAGAAATTCTATAACAAGAGAAAGAAGAAGAGCAATACGAGAAATAATAAAAAGAAGCAAATCTAAGAATAGAAAATTTTAATGAAGAGAATGAAGAATAATAAAAACAAGAAAACAAAGAATAAGATGTCCAACAAAATTAGATGTAAAATGATGAGGAAGAAGAAGATTGGAACGAAGAGGAAAACGATAGCGAAGATGAAGAAGAAGAAGATTGACAACAGAAAATAGAAAAAAATGAAAGTTAGCTTGAAAATGAACAAGAAAGGAAATACTTAGAAGAAAAAAAAAACCTAAACTAGAAAATTAGTTCTGAAGAGCAATAAACTTGATATACAATAACATTTAAAAACAATATAATACCTTCAATTGGAAGAACATATTCTGAAAATTGAAGGTACCACAAATTTTTTTAGTTAAATTTAAAAAATATAAAATGGATATCGGCCGCGTCAGAAAACTAATAGGTAATCTGATGCAGTGTATATTGCATTGCGAGTAATCTCGCACTAGATACCACCACGGAGAAGGATGGATAAACTCGGTTGACATGTCTAACTTACCCCGAAGGTTCTCTCTAGCAGTATGAAAGTTTTACTGACGGGTCTTCTAATTAATGACTTAATAACTAATTCTTATTTAGACCTTATTCTGAAAGATTGAAGCATTTGACTCAAGATTTAAGAATAATTTTTAATAAGAAGATTCTCCATTTGGAGAAGATGAAGTGACTCTTTGGACGAATAGAATGAAATCAAGATTTAGAGAAAATTTTTTTAATTTTAAATATTAATACTGAAAGAGCTGCGAGCCAACAAGGTGTTATGCGCTGCTCTATAATCATATTTATTTAATATAAATAAATAAGGAGGAGCAATCTTCTAATTGGCATTGACTTAAGATTTGATACCAGGAAGAACCATAGGCGAAGAACCTAACAAGAATCTTGGTAGGAGCCAAGAGAGAAGACAAAGACTGAAGAGATATCAAGTAATTTTTTTGATGAAAGATACCAGATACTAAGGTCTCTAAGGGAGCATTCTGATAATAGCTCTATGGAAGAAAAGACTCACAAAAATGCTAGCACTGTGGAAGACTTCAGAAAATAATTTTTTAACTTTAAAAATATTTATTAAAAAACCACGTACCATTGTGATGCTACGCGCTCTCTAGTCTTTTTTATTATTTATTTATATGATTTATTTATTAAAGCCTTGTATTTAAAGCTAAAATTTAGATTATAATTAAAATTATGTTTACAAAAACTAAAATTTTTACTTAAAAATATTTTTTATTTCATCTAAAACTTAATTATAGCAAAATAAAAACAAAATTTAAATTAAGATTTAAAGAAAATTAAAATAATAATTTTAAATAATATTTTTTCAATTATGAAATAGAATCTAAACTAAACTTTAAATTTACTTTTTATGTTTTCAAGAAATACAAATTCAATATCTCATTATAATGTTTTTTTATATTCAGATATAATCTATTTATGAAAGTAGCAAGAAAGATGATTTAAATCCAAATTGAGTAATAAATTATTTTTTTTATCAAATTAAAGTTTAATAATTATTTCCTTATTTTTTATTTCCGTTTCTGTTTTCGATTTTTGACATTGTAGTAATTATTTTTCATTTTAATATCGATAGTTACAACTCGACTTTTACCTTGCTTGAAATTAGTTCAAAATATTTTCTTTTTGTATTTTTTTGTTATTTATATAAAATCTTGTTAATTTTCTTTAAAACATTTGATTCTCTTATCTTTTAATCTTTGAAGCTAAAAAAATTCTATAATATTTTCGTAAGAATTGAAAATAAGTACCTTTTTATCTTCTAATTTATTTTTTGGGAGAATAGATCCTTAAGTTTTTCCAAAATTTTATTTATTTCAGTACTTTTAATTTCTATTTCATCTCCTATTTTATTAGTCACGATTTAAGTCATAGTAACTTCAGTAATCATTCAAACGCTCTCAGATAAGTAGGATTAGTTTAAAAAATAATTCCTTTTTATCATAATTTGATTTAAGCAATATTTTCTTAAATAAGTCGTTTTTAAATTAGCTATTTATTATGTGCTATAAATTCTCATAATCTCTCTGAAAAATTGTAAATTAATCTATTATGAAACAATGAAATAAAAAATAGTTTTATTTCATTCTAAAAAATAATAAAAAATATATCATTTATATATTAAATAATTATTAAATTTAATAGCTAAAAAATAATTCAAGACTATTAAACGCAACTAAATACACAAATTAAAATTAATATAAAACTCTTATTTTTCATCAAAATTAAGAAAAATTAAAACTTTAATTTAATTAATATTAAAATAATCAAATAATTAAAAAATATTTTGATTAATTATAGAAAAACAAAGATATAGTTTTTTAATCTTAAATTATTTTTTAAATAAAATGGAAGTTCTTAAAAGAGGATGCTTTTGATGAAGGAGAATTCATTCAGATTAAGGCCCGAAGTAAAGGGGTTGGGCTATAAAAATTTTCATAGGCGTGATACTCTCCCGCCCCACCTCCTAAAAAGAGAAAATAACGATAGGCGGGAGACACTGAAGCTCCGCCAAAGTAATTAAAAATTACCCACCAATTAAATAACTAGGAATAAGTCTCTTAAACACCGTAATAAAATTGAACGAATTTGTCCAAAAACTATAGAAAGCATGAAAAAAACTTAGATTAAAGACCAATAAAAGTTTGAACATTGGAAGAAGATCAAAATCAATAAAAAGAAGAAGTTGAGAACCACATTAAAGATGATGAACCTCACTTCTGCCGAAAATTTAGAAGCATTAATGTTTAAAAAATTGTTATAGAGAAAGTCTAGATGATAGAAAATGATATCTGAATTTTTAAAGAGCAAGAAAAAAAATTGGGAGAGGTAAGTTTAGATAAATACAGAGATAAAAATTAAACTGGATTAAGTCCAACAAGAATCCTAATAGAGGGACTGTGTTCAAATGAAAATAGAGAAAAGAAAAGTACTTAAATCAAAAGAACTTAGAAAACTAGGCAACTTATATAAGAGTCGATGACACTTATGGTGGAAATACCCGCAGCAAGATAAAATAAGAAGAGTTATTTGAAGATTGATTTGACGCAAAATAACGACTTACTTTCCATCAATCAAATCACTAAAATATTTGAAAAATTAGATATAATAAAATTTAAAATACTTTTATATTATAAAAGGAAAGTCTGTTCTGTAAATTATTATAAAAATCGTATTTTGAAATTCACTAATACTGAAAATTTTAACATTTACTGTTAAAATATAAATAAAAAATAAGATCTAGAGTATTTAATTAAGAAACAGGCTATGTATTTAGCAAACAAAAAGAAAAAATAAAATTAAAAGGTAAATTATATTAAATAATAGCGATTTTAAATAAAATAAGTATGAGTTCAGAAATATCAATCAATAAAGACAAGAATTAGCAATTTGAATAAAAAAGTAATATAAGTAAAAAAAGAAAAATTGAGAATAAATTAATAAAAAATAGAGGAGATATATTTAAAATTATTTATAATAGTTTCTTTTTAAACTTTTTTAAAATAAAAAAAATTATTAAATATGAAATCATATAGCTATTTTAATTATTGTTAAAATTTATTAGATTATTAAACTGGATAAAATTTAAATATTTTAATTTTATATACATTTTTAAACTTTATTTTAAAGTTTAATGTTATGAATCATATTTAATGATAAATAATATATTAAAATAATTATTTATCACTTGTATAAGATAAAAATTTGTTTGATACATAAAATTTATAAAATAACCTTATTTAACTTTTTTTATATTTTATTTATTTTTATTTCTAAAATATTTTAATCTTCCCTAATATTAAATAATCAAACTATTAATTTGTTATTTTTATGAAAAATCATATTTTCTTGATAATGTTTTTCAGAAAATAAGTTTATTATAAATTTTCAAATTAGAAAAATTAATAATTTATTATCTTTTTGAATATATCAAAATATATAAATTAAAAAATCATTTTGCTTATAATAAGTAGAAAACAAAATCATTTTGCTTATTAAATTAATGAACTTTTATCTTAACATTAAAGACAAAACTTTTAAAATTAAATTAAAATTTTTTTGTTTAAAAGCATTATAAAATTTAAGTATCTTAGTTTATAGTAGATCTATGAAAATATAAGTTATCTATACTAAATTTAAAAAATATCTTAGTACTTAGACTGTTAATTTTAAAATTATTGTAATTATCTTTTCAAAATTAATAAATTAAATTAAGAACATAATTTATTAATAAATAATTATATTGCTTTTATGTTATTTTAGAAAGTCTAATATTTCAATAATTATAATTAAAAAGCTAGATATTTAAGATTATTTAAGATTTCTTTATTTTCATAGCACTTTGATGTAAAAAAGTTTGATTATTATTAAAAGACATAATCTTCGGTTATTTCATATAATACCTCATCAATAAGTATTAAAATATTTTATATTAACCTATATAATTAAAAAATTTAAAGTTTAAGATAAATTTACTTTAATTAAATATAAATTTTGTAAATAAACTTTCATTTACTTTAACTATTTTAAAAGTTAAAAAAATTTAAATTTGATTTATTCAGTATAAAAACATTTTTTGTCTCTTCTAATTAAAAATATTAAATCAGTTAGCTTTATCATTTTTTTATATTTTTAGTTTAAAATTAATAATCAAAAAAGTTGTTAATAAAAATAGATATATCTAATTTTAAATAGGATTTAATATTTTATAAATATATATTTAATATGCTTCTTTATAATTTTAATATTTTATATACAATAATAATATAGAAACATATATATAACTTAGATATGCTTTATTTATTTTTAATATTAATTAGAAGATATAAAGAATTATAAATTATCTTTCACATTTTTAAACCTGATTTCTTCTAGTGTAATATTATATAAATAAATAAAAATAATAAATTAGCAAGAAAAGTTAAAGGGTCAAAGCATTTAACTTATTTTATTAGCTTTATGTTTAATTTAATCTTATAAAATGTATTTAAATATAAGAAAAATTAAAATAAGTTGTAAATAAATATTTTGTTTGCATATTTAACTAATTTATAAAATAGTGAATAGTAAACTTTTTAATTAAGAAAAGAGATTTTTGGAAAATAAGAATTATTTTTTAATATTATCAGCTATTTAATATCTCAAAATCTTAATCTAGATTATTTACTTTTTACCTATTTTAATGCTAACCTTAATAACTAATTTATTTTTTATTTTAAAAAATAAATAAATTTTAAGCTAAATATTATGCATAAAAATGGTTTCATATAAAATAAATTGTATAAAGTGAATAAATTTACTAACAGTATAATAACTCGTATAAATTTACTTCCTAGAGGAATGAAACTAAATATTATTAGAGTTTGCAGCAAAAAAAATAGCTCTGTGATTAATAATATAATTTAACTTTAAAATGAGAATGTATGGCTTAAAACAGAATTCCTTCTTATACCTTCTTTGTTCTAGCTTACTAAGAACTGCAAAAAACAGAACAAAAATTACAGCCATTTGAAAAGCGATGTATTCATGAATAACTTTTTTTAACTCTAAACAAGATCTCATGGATAAAAAATCACAGATTAAAGTAGATCCTATAATCAATAAATGAAATTAAAAATAATATTTCTGCAGAAAACTAGAATACATCTCTAGAAATTTCAAGAAAAATGGTGATTTTGTGAAAGGATGTTTCATATATCTAGCGACTATAGATACTTTTTGAGGAAATAATAATATGAAAATGAAAATTATGAAAAAATATAATTAAAGTATATTCCACTCCATAAGGAAATGTTTACAGGAAAAATTGTTTGATAGGGTTCGCTACTATTGGATATCATAATACTTAAAAAACAGGACAAATGTTTGATAAAAGCTGAGTCTGAAGCAAAATTCCAACAATTAAGAAAGGCTAGATATGCCCAAAAATATAGTTCATAGAAGAACTCGATCCAGATGACATCCAGAATTAGAGATTTAAACTAACCTACAAGATTTAAATTCTTTGATTCGTGGTAAACAAAATAAAGGCGATGCCACATTAATAAATTATGTTAAGTAGAAAAAAAAAATTTAAATTTAAAGTCATATTATCAAAGCATTTGCAATATTCATTTAAGATTTTAATTAATATATAATTAAGAAAATAAACATATAAATTTAATTTGATTATAGCTAAAAGACTAAGTTAAAATTATGAAAATAAATACTAAAAACGATAAAAAAAATTAACTAACATTTTGATTTCAAGCCAGGTAGAAGTACATAATTTATGATTATTTAGTATATGTATTTTATTCATGGTAATAAATATGTTAAGAAATTAATTGCATGAATAGTTCCTTACATCATTAGAGATAGTTCAGAGTTATCTTTAAAAGAAGATTTTAACTGCTCTAAAACATTTCGAGTAAATATAAATATTAATTAATTTTAAAATACGAAAACTTAAATAAAAATTTTAATTTTTTTAATGCAATAAATATACTTTTTATCTTGCGTTTTCATCTATACTTCCATTCTCTTTAATAAGAAAAATTTTGTAAAATATTCAAATAATTTATATTTTAAAATAAAAATAATTACTAAAACATAATACAACAATTTAAGGAACTAAATAAATTTTTGTACTGAATTAAAAAACTTATTTAACTCTAAGTTAAATAAAATAAGAATTTATATTAAAAAATTTAAGTTTGTAGTTCTTAGGGAGAACTTTATAGATATCTTCTATTTTCTCCTGCTCTCTCCTAGACTAAAGGATGTCGTAGGATTTCACTAATCCGCCATCCTTGTCTCCTTCCCGAAGTCCAATTGTCCTTCAGGTTCATTCTCCCGTTATTGTAGTCGTTAACTTTTAAGTTGTAGAATTTCTTTCTGTAAATTTATCCTGTCCTTGTTGGTCAAAAGCGAAATAGTTCTTCTAAAATTTTATTCTTATTAGTTCTTTTAATTTCTGGTTTCTTTCAGCAATTTCTCCAGCAGTGGTTCCTTTAACATATGTAGCACCGGATTTTTCTCCGATAGAATTTAATCTATTTTGTTTCTTGTTATTAGATTTCCGATTCGATTTCCACTGGGATACTTGATTACTAATAAAATTATTTTTAGATCATCACTTGTTATTATACTTATTTTTCTTAAAGTTACTTTATTTTATATACAAATTTAGAAAAATGAAATGGAATATTTGAGAAACTTCGTAAAATTATTTATCAATTTATTCCAATTTAATTATTATTTATGATTAGATTTTACTTAGTAATTCTTCTATAGAGGGGAATTATAGGTCTAATTATTCAATCAATTTTTCTAGCTTGTTTTCTAGTTTTTCTATCCTTTATCTTTGTAATTTTAATTCGTATTAGATATTTGATACTCTTTTCTGCTCCGATTATATATAAGCTTCCTTCGACTATATTTCTTAGATTTATTGCGGCTCTTATTCAGTTAGGTTAGATTTTTAGTCTTTTTTTTAAATGAGCTGAAAAAGGTCTATTTCTTAGGTGCAATTTTTCAATTATATATAATATAGTTTTGATAATTTATTATATTTAATAAAACATTTCTTAGTTAATTATTTATTTATTTTTAATGATACTAGCTTATAATATAATTTGATAAGTCTTTATTTCGTTGAAAGAAAATTATATTTTAATTACAAAAAAATATAATTCAAAAAATTTATTTTATTTGATAAAGCACAGTTTTAAAATGCCCAATCTTAAAGTTTAATTATGCTTTATAAAAAAATAAAATAAATAGCAATATTAAAAAATTTATCTAGTTTAAAATAGATATATTGAAATATTAGAAATATTTAAGATCAAAAAAATTAAAAGTTATATCTAGAATAAAAATAAAGTTAAACATTTTTAAAAATCTTTATTAATGATAATTAGAAAACACAATTAAACTAAAAATTGTATACTTAAAAAGATGGTGGGAGCTGAGAATGACCTTCATGAGTAAGCTTTCTGGTTTTATGGCTAGGAATAAATTCCTTTCCTGTCGCTGAGAAAGTCCCTGGTCAGAGTCATTTTCTGAAGGGAATGCTGTCTTTGAGATTATCCGCTCTTGGTAGGGGATTGAAGTCTGGCTGCTAATAGCACTGGAGCTCCCTAGCAACTGTGCCTGGAGCACAAAAGGATATCCGCGTTATTCCATAAAAAGAGAGCGTCGAGTCGTGCAATCGGAAAGGAGTTTCAGGTCCTAAAAATTTTTTAGTTGAAATTAATTAAAAATAAAAATAGTAAAAATATGTAAAAAATAATTTTTATAAAATAAAATTAATAGAAATATAAATTATAACTATATTAAAAATAGTAGAAATATATTTACTATTAAAATGTATTAAAATTTTTGATGTTTATTTAAAAATAAAAAATTTAAATTTCTACATAAAAGGTATATTTTTATATAAATTTAAAAAAAATTTTCTAATAAATAAAATTAAGTATCTAATTAAATATCTAATCCAAAAGAAGTTATTATCTAAAATGATGAAAAAAAAACATTTTCAAAAGTCATGATAAAAAGGATGAATAATAATATAATCTTAAAAAATATAAGCAAAAAATGGACCTATAGAAAACTAAATAATAAGATGAATAAAATTAAAATAAACAAAATTAAAAAAAAGTATCAAATGTATAAATCGTAAAAACAAATAAATAAAGAAATAAAAATTTTAAAAAATAAATCAGAAATAAAACAAAATAAATTTTTTTTATCATTTACAGAAAAAAAAACTTTCTTTCTAATTTACTTTAAACAAATTAAAAAAAAAAATATATATTAATTAAAAAATTAAAAAAGTGAAATTTAAATCTTGGGAAAAATTAAATATAAAAAAAAATATAAAAAAAATAAAAAAACTAAATTAAAAGAAAAACTTATAAAAAAAATATAATAAAATAAAATACGGCAATGAAAAAAAGAACAAGAAGAAAATCATGAAAATTCATTAAAAAAAAAAAAATGATATTTTTGTATAAGATTAAAAAATTATAAGTCTTAATAGTTGAAAAAAAGTTCCTAAATAAATAACTGGAGATTAATATAAGGGGTAAGAAATAAATGAAGATTAAATAAATAATTGAATACATAAATACTCAAACGGAAAAAACTGAACAGGTGAAAGATATATAAATTAACCGTGAAGTGGAAAAGGATATATTAAATATAGTAATGGAGATAAATATGATGGAATCTTATTGAAACAAAAAAGAATGGGTAAAGGATTACTAAAATATAAAACCGGAGAAATTTGCGAAGGTGAATGATATAATGATATACCTTGAAATGGAAAAGGAGTTTTTAAATATATAAATGGAGATCGATATGAAGGATAATGATCAAATGGTAAAAGAGAAGGTAAAGGAATACTTAAATACTCAAATGGTGATGTTTTTGAAGGCGATTGAATTTAAAATAAACCTTGAAATGGAAAAGGAGTTTTTAAATATATAAATGGAGATCAATATGAAGGTATGATAACAGATGGTAAAAGAGAAGGTAAAGGAATACTTAAATACTCAAATGGTGATGTTTTTGTAGGCGATTGAATTTAAAATAAACCTTGAAATGGAAAAGGAGTTTTTAAATATATAAATGGAGATCAATATGAAGGTATGATAATAGATGGTAAAAGAAACGGTAAAGGAATACTTAAATACTCAAATGGTGATGTTTTTGTAGGCGATTGAATTTAAAATAAACCTTGAAATGGAAAAGGAGTTTTTAAATATATAAATGGAGATCAATATGAAGGTATGATAATAGATGGTAAAAGAGAAGGTAAAGGAGTACTTAAATACTCAAATGGTGATGTTTTTGAAGGCATTTGAATTTAAAATAAATCTTGAAATAGTAAAGGAGTTTTTAAATATATAAATGGAGATCAATATGAAGGTATGATAATAGATGGTAATAGAGAAGGTAAAGGAATACTTAAATACTCAAATGGTGATTTTTTTGAAGGCGATTGAATTTTAAATGAACCTTGAAATGGAAATGGAGTTTTTAAATATATAAATGGAGATCAATATGAAGGTATGATAATAGATGGTAATAGAGAAGGTAAAGGAATACTTAAATACTCGAATGGTGATGTTTTTGAAGGCGATTGAATTTAAAATAAACCTTGAAATGGAAATGGAGTCTTTAAATATATAAATGGAGATCAATATGAAGGTATGATAATAGATGGTAATAGAGAAGGTAAAGGAATACTTAAATACTCGAATGGTGATGTTTTTGAAGGCGATTGAATTTAAAATGAACCTTTAAATAGAAAAGGAGCTTTAAAATATATAAATGGAAATCGATATGAAGGTATGATAATAGATGGTAAAAGAGAAGGTAAAGGAATACTTAAATACTCAAATGGTGATGTTTTTGTAGGCGATTGAATTTAAAATGAACCTTGAAATGGAAATGGAGTTTTTAAATATATAAATGGAGATCAATATGAAGGATAATGATCAAATGGTAAAAGAGAAGGTAAAGGAATACTTAAATACTCAAATGGCGATGTTTTTGAAGGCATTTGAATTTAAAATAAATCTTGAAATAGTAAAGGAGTTTTAAAATATATAAATGGAGACCAATATGAAGGTATGATAATAGATGGTAAAAGAGAAGGTAAAGGAGTACTTAAATACTCAAATGGCGATGTTTTTGAAGGCGATTGAATTTCAAATGAACCATGAATTGGAAATGGAGTCTTTAAATATATATAAATGGAGATCAATATGAAGGATAATGATCAAATGGTAAAAGAGAAGGTAAAGGAATACTTAAATACTCAAATGGCGATGTTTTTGAAGGCGATTGAATTTCAAATGAACCATGAATTGGAAATGGAGTCTTTAAATATATATAAATGGAGATCAATATGAAGGTAATATAATAGATGGTAAAAGAGAAGGTAAAGGAGTACTTAAATACTCAAATGGCGATGTTTTTGAAGGCGATTGAATTTCAAATGAACCATGAATTGGAAATGGAGTCTTTAAATATATAAATGGAGATCAATATGAAGGTATGATAATAGATGGTAAAAGAGAAGGTAAAGGAGTACTTAAATACTCAAATGGCGATGTTTTTGAAGGCGATTGAATTTCAAATGAACCATGAATTGGAAATGGAGTCTTTAAATATATAAATGGAGATCAATATGAAGGTAATATAATAGATGGTAAAAGAGAAGGTAAAGGAGTACTTAAATACTCAAATGGCGATGTTTTTGAAGGCGATTGAATTTCAAATGAACCATGAATTGGAAATGGAGTCTTTAAATATATAAATGGAGATCAATATGAAGGTAAGATAATAGATGGTAAAAGAGAAGGTAAAGGAATACTTAAATACTCAAATGGCGATGTTTTTGAAGGCGATTGAATTTCAAATGAACCATGAATTGGAAATGGAGTCTTTAAATATATAAATGGAGATCAATATGAAGGTAAGATAATAGATGGTAAAAGAGAAGGTAAAGGAATACTTAAATACTCAAATGGCGATGTTTTTGAAGGCGATTGAATTTCAAATGAACCATGAATTGGAAATGGAGTCTTTAAATATATAAATGGAGATCAATATGAAGGTAAGATAATAGATGGTAAAAGAGAAGGTAAAGGAATACTTAAATACTCAAATGGCGATGTTTTTGAAGGCGATTGAATTTCAAATGAACCATGAATTGGAAATGGAGTCTTTAAATATATAAATGGAGATCAATATGAAGGATAATGATCAAATGGTAAAAGAGAAGGTAAAGGAATACTTAAATACTCAAATGGCGATGTTTTTGAAGGCGATTGAATTTCAAATGAACCATGAATTGGAAATGGAGTCTTTAAATATATAAATGGAGATCAATATGAAGGATAATGATCAAATGGTAAAAGAGAAGGTAAAGGAATACTTAAATACTCAAATGGCGATGTTTTTGAAGGCGATTGAATTTCAAATGAACCATGAATTGGAAATGGAGTCTTTAAATATATAAATGGAGATCAATATGAAGGATAATGATCAAATGGTAAAAGAGAAGGTAAAGGAATACTTAAATACTCAAATGGCGATGTTTTTGAAGGCGATTGAATTTCAAATGAACCATGAATTGGAAATGGAGTCTTTAAATATATATAAATGGAGATCAATATGAAGGCACGCTAATTGATGGTAAAAGAGAAGGTAAAGGAATAATTAAATACTCAAATGGCGATGTTTTTGAAGGCGATTGAATTTAAAATAAACCTTGAAATAGAAAACGAGTTTTTAAATATATAAATGGTGATCGATATGAAGGTATGATAATAGATGGTAAAAGAGAAGGTAAAGGAATACTTAAATACTCAAATGGCGATGTTTTTGAAGGCGATTTAATTGAAAATATGATTTAAGGATTTGGACATTTTATTTACTTAAATGGAGATCAATATGAAGGTACGCTAATAGATGGTAAAAGAGAAGGTAAAGGAATACTTAAATACTCAAATGGTGATGTTTTTGAAGGCGATTGAATTTAAAATGAACCATGAATTGGAAATGGAGTTTTTAAATATATAAATGGAGATCAATATGAAGGTATGATAATAGATGGTAAAAGAGAAGGTAAAGGAGTACTTAAATACTCAAATGGTGATGTTTTTGAAGGCGATTGAATTGAAAATATGATTTAAGGATTTGGACATTTTATTTACTTAAATGGATATCAATATGAAGGTACGATAATAGATGGTAAAATAGAAGGTAAAGGAATACTTAAATACTAAAATGTTGATTTTTTTCAAGGTTATTGTAAAAATGTTATTTTTTAAGGTATTACTTAAAAAAAATACTATAATGGGGATTTCTATGAGGGATAATGATTAAAAGGTAAGAGAGAAGGTAATGGTATTTTTTTTTAATCTAATCTTGATATTTGAGATGGCAAATGATTTAATGATAACCTTAATGGTTTAGGATTTTTAAAATTTTATTCTGGTTTTTAGTTAGTAGGTTGTTTTAGTGAATCTTAAATTTAGTATATTTAAAAATTATTTTTTTTAAATGAATAGATCTATATCAGTAATTCTTAGGGTTAATGTTAGTGATTATAAAGATCTAAATTTTTAAATCCTTTTCTCGATCCTTGTAATAAAAGTAATTTTTTAAGAAGAAGTGATTTATTACAGATGGTAATTTAATATTGAATTTTTTAAGATATATGTAAACTACAGTAAACTGACAAGTTTTTTAAATTTTTCTAATTTAGCTTTGATAAATTAAGCATTTTGTATGAATAGGAGTAGGAAAATTATATGATTTCTAAAATAAAATGACTTTTGAAACAAATAGTATATTGCAACTTTAAATGTCTTATAATAAATTCTAAGTATTTTTCTTAAAATATAATGAACTAAATTTAGTTGCTTTTGTGTTTAAGTATTTTAGTGAAATAATATTTGTAATAGAAGTAAAAAATAAATTATTTTTAAGAATTTTATTTATATGCTTATGATAAAATTTTTATTATAAATGACTAATTTCCTTTACATTTTCTTAAGAAAATAGCCCTTAAAGGATGATATAAAGATGATGATTTATATTTTCTTAAAAATTGCTCTTAATTGGAGAATCTGGAAATAGTACATTATTCAAAAAATAATAGTTTTCAAGCATTTACAGGCAGCTTTTTAGCAAAGTTTTGTAAGTAAATTCCTTTAAAAGTTTTAAAATTAAAAAGCTAATTTATAAAAAATAAACTAATTATTGAATATTTAAGGTTAAATGGAGAGTTAATATAGTAATTAGACATTAATCAGAATTAGTTTTTCCCTTAGATTATTTAGTACTGTCCTAATCTTAAAAAATGGAATTTATAAATAAAAAATAACGAAGACTCAATTTTAAATTAGATTAAAGGACATCATTTATAATTTTTAAACTTAAATGGCAATTTTAATGTAGAATCATTTTATAACTTTATATAATAGAATGAAGTTTAACTCTTATAAGTAAATATAAGCAACTGTTAGTATTTTAGCGATGATAGTTTACTAATGCTATTATATAAAACACCTAATTTATAAAGTTTGTATTTAAGGGATTTAGATTTAATTGGAGATGTTTCCATATAACAAATCGGAGATTTTTGTTTAAAGTTAGAAAAGCTAAGTTTGAAAAATTTGCCTTTAATAAATGATGATACTTTAAGAATTGTTTTCAGAAAATGCAAAAATCTTAGTTTAATAAAACTTTCCCACTTTTAAGATTTAAGTTAGGAAACCATTAAAATTATAAGGGAAAATAGCTAGAACTTACAATCTTTAAGCTTAATATATGTTAATGAAATTAACGAAGATCATGCTAGAGAAATAATACAAATAAAAAGACTTAAAATATTAAAGTTATACGATATTGAGTTATAGGATAATATTATTGCTTTAATATTTTAAAACTGTCATAATCTAGAAATTCTAGAGTTATATACAATTAACAAACTTAATTGAAAAGTATCACCAATTTGAGATTCATTTAATTCTTCTTATCCTATTTTTAAGAATTTAAAAAAGCTAAAATTTGGTATTCATATTAAAATTTTGAAAGCTCATTTAATAGAATTAAAATAAAAATTCTAAAATATAAAGATTAAGATAGAAGACGAAGAGATTGGGAAGCCACATGAATTTGATGGATACATCGGAAGTATAAATTTCAACTTGAGATGAAACTTTTAACTTTTATATTAAAAATTTGAATTAATTAAATAAATAAATTTATATACTTATATCTATTAACTTTCCAGGTTATCTAAGTTTATAACTTAAGATAGGAAGTTAGATAGATTATATTTAAGTATCATTAAATAACAAATTAATAATTTTAAATTTATATAAAGTGATAACTAATCTAATTTCTTAATCCTTAATTCTATAATTTTATAGCCACAAACTAATAAATATTCACTAAAAATTATAAAGAATAAGATTATACAAATCAAAGAACTCTAATTAATAAACACCATCAAAAACTAAACTAGTTAATATCTTAACTTTCAATTAATTATAGCAAAATTTATAATTAAGTAGGATATTTAAAAATAATAAATTTAAAACTTAACTACTAATATATAACGTCAGTATTTTTAATGACTATTAAGATTATCTAACTCTAATTAAGAAAGTAAGTTTGATTTAACTTATATATACTATACCTATATAAATCTAAATATTTATAGATATTTTACTTTCTTACTATCTAACTCTTATATTGTTAAAATATTTATATAAATACTTCATAGTTAATTTCATCTTTGTAAAAGTATAAATCTTCTATCTCAAATTCTATCTCATCATAATTAGTTAAATATGTAAATTTTAGTAAATATAGCCATTTATATATTTTAAGTCTTTTAAATTAATGCATAGATAAGTATTGCTACTACTCTATTTTATTTATCCTAAATAGAAACTAATAAATACCTCATATATAGAAATTATAATTAGACTATAATATAGAAAATAAATTTAGAACATATAATATTAGCAAATAAAAGTAATAGGTAAATATTTTAATTCTAAGCTTATGTAATAACACTATAAGCTAAGCTATTTTACTTATTAGTGATGCTAAACATTCTTCTTAATAGTGTAATTATTAATCTAGCTAGTTTCCTATTTAATTCTATTCTTACATGTATTGTTTATTATAATATTTTTATATTAGCATCGTTTTTTATCATCTATTTAGTTGCTCTATATTTATGCAATGGAGTATTCAAGTTTTTAATAGATTTATTTGAAAATCTATAGAATGTAAAAATGTATGTAGACTTAAGTGGATAATGCAATTAGAAAACATACATTAAATTAAAAAAAATGAAAGTAAGGCAGCAAAACTAAATAAAAGCAAATTAAGTGGAAATGTATAGTATTATTGTGATATGCTACTAACTCAAATAATTTATTAGATATTTAATTTAGAGAGAATAACTGGAGAGAAAGATTGCTTAGCAATAAGAAATTTAAGATGAAAATAAAGAAAAAGAAATTAAAACAAAAAGATAGAAAGAAAAGCTAAATAATTAAAAGATGAACTTTGCAAAGCTTTAAATTATTATAACTGGAAACTAAAAGTACTTAAGAGTTTTGCTTATCTAAGAACTTAAAATTAAATTTTTCAAAATTACGAGTAAAAAAAAGTTTAACACAGATTAAAAATTTAACATACAGAAAAGAGAAGTTATTTTGGTGACTAAGAACTACTCTTCATACTCTTTATCGGTTTTAATTTAATTTGCTATCTTATCGCCTAAAAATTTTTCCGAGAAGAGATTAACTCTTAAAGTGTTATAATAACATATTAGCATGTTAAATCCATTAAAAAAGCGGCTTCCATGGCTTTCAATTTATTGCATTATTAAAGAAAAGTTTAGAGAGGTTAAAATGAAAATTTATAAAGAGATTTTATAAAATAAACTTGAATGGTTAGAAGTGATACAATAACATCATTAATTTCTTAGTGAGTCAAATTAACTTGTTAAAAATAAGAAAAATCATAAATGTAAAATGTATCTAAATTTAATAAGCAAGCTTTATTAAGAATATAAAAATTCTCGAAATAAAATAAAACAAAACTTAATAGAAATTGCTAAAATAATTAGAGAAAGCAAGAGGAGCTAAAATAATAGCTTTAATATAAATAAGTCAAATTCCAATATCTAAAGAAATTTCTTGTGCAGGTATTTATATTTGTGACAATAGTTATTTTTCTCAAAAGGAAAAATAAAAATAATACCCAATGTTATAAATAAAATAAAATAAAAGAAATGAAACTACTCAAAATTATCCAATCAATAATGTAACTAGTTAACAATTAAACTTTAAAAAGGCTAGATCAGGAGGCTAATTTTTTTGCAAATGATAGAAGATAAAAATACTTTTTTAGAGGTATTAAGATTTTCAGACTATAACTTTAAATTAAATCTTAATTTTGAATATATATTTCATAAAAATTTACTCTCAATAAAGATTTCCAGATTAAAAAGCAAGATCCAGGACAAATGTTTTATACAAGAAACTGTAAGCTCAATTAGATCAAACTCAAAATTTCTAAAAATAGTTTTTGAAATTTCTATTACCTAAAATAAAATAATTATATATCTGTACTTCAAGAAACTCCTCTTTCTACAAATAAAAGCAGTTGTTTAGAAAATTAACATGAAAGATATCTAGACTATTAAGATCGAGTTTCTAACTTCTGCATATTAAATATAAACAGGCCTTCATTCTTAGATTTATCATTTGAGCTAACTATTATTAAAGGTTATACATTGCTTTATGGTCGCATAATTTTTCAAATAAAAGCATCTTGCAAAACCTATATATCCAATCTTGATTCCTTCTATCTAATTTTTCTACTTTTAACATTAAATTTTTAAATTATTAACCACTCTAATAGTATAATCTATTCTCACTTCTAAAAAATTCTTTAATAGTTACTATTTTTATAGTAAAATCCTTAAAAATAAGTCTTAAATGTAAAGGCTGAAATTAACTTCCTTTTTAGAGCTAACATAATTATTCCAAGTTAGCTTTTGACGAAGTATCTAAATATCTATCTAATATTCATAAGCAAAAATATAACTGTTTAAGTATTGAAATTTATAATTGCATTACTAGACTTATAAGTAAAATTTATCCTCTTTTAACTAAATTTCTCTTTAAACTCTCTATTTACTCAACTTAGCTCTATTATCATTTTTAGGAAGTTCCATAAAGCCACTTTAATCCTTATAGAAAGTATAATAAGTGTTAGTATCTTTGAATTAAATTGATGTTATAGTATGTTTGTTAGATATTTATAAGAATTGAAAATATTAAATTTATTTAGGATTAAAACTTAATAATTTTATGTCTTTAAGATTTTCGTAATATTCTTTTACCTATTTTAATAGAACTATTATTTTAAAATATTTATAGCTTTCCTCATCACTTTATGTGTTAGATTTATTTATTTTGTATTAGTCTTTTTTCCAATTTACTAAGTTTTGCTTTTTAATTATTATGTATATATTTATTTATGCTGAGTATGATTATGGAGAAATATATGTGTCTATTACACTATTAATCATAAAAAGCACATTTATTAATATTATAGATTTAAAATATTACTAAATATCAAATAGATAACTCTGTTTTTGATAACACTCAAAATATCTCTTTCTTATTTCTTTTAAATACAATCTCTTATATCCTAATCCAATAATATGCATTGAAACTTATAATGGAATATTCTTATTTTATGTACTTTAATTGCTCTCTAAAAAACTATAAAATGTAGCCAATTAGGTACTCTTAATTATTTATACATCAGCTAGTGTTTTTCCTTTATGTTTATTTTCTATTGATACATATCAACACTAAATTTTAAAATATAGTAGAAGTTAATGTTAATATTTCCTTTATTATTATTTTTCATCTTTGTATGATTATTATTCAATCTTTTACATTTAAATCATTTCTTAAAGATATTTAAGAAGCTATTTCTTCAATTTTTAGCTTTTTAACTAATATATTGTGCTTATTTTCTTATTACTCTCTTTTTTTCTTTTATCATAGGAGGAAAGTTACAAATTTGATGATTATTTGAGACTGATTTGATTCGCCCAACTTTTGTATAAAGATAATTTGTATAAAGTAAAGTTTAGGAATCTTACTCTATCTGATACTTTTATATATTTTGATATTACTCTTTATTTTTAGATGAGGACTTTATTTATTCTAATTTACTAATTACATTTAAACTTATTTTTAGGGTTTATCTAATTATTAAATCAATTCTTTATTTTTATCTAGTTAATTTTTAAAGGTTATAAGGATATCTTAGCTTGTTCTTAGTATTAGGATGAAAAATAATTTCCTTTATTAGCATTTATCATCATGCATTTAGACAAAAATTATAAGAATAAGAAAGGTAGAGAATATTTACCATCATAAAGGTAAAGCATATCAACTATCTTAAGCAATATTCTTTTCTTTAGTGAAGAAAGCTCTAAATTTTAAGAAACTTTGTTTTAGTAATAATGTTTACAAGTTTTAGCTATTAAAATATTTAAAAAGTAGCTCATAAAGCATTACTTATCAATCTAGCTATCAATATTTAAACTTTCTTCCATCTTAACTTTGGTTTATTAAGATAGAAGGATGATGCTTTTATAAGACAGATTATTTAGGATTACATAAACTAGATGGAATATAAAGGAAGATTATAAGTTGTAAATCCTATTTCAGTATTGTTTTGTAATCAAGATAATTAATTAATGATATCAGTATGCTGTATCTACTTTCAAATTTGCATTTTTAACTAATATACCAAAGTCATAAATTTCAAACTTTATAACTATTTTATATGCTACCTTAGTTAAGTTTAACCAGTTTTTTCAGTCAATTTTATTTCATTCTTTTTCTAATATTACTTAATGCAACTTTTACTTTGAGTCTGAAGATAGCTTAGTAATCAGAAAATTATCTGAATCAGATATTATAATTACTTCCTTAGATTATAGTTATTTCATATTAATATTAAAAGAGAAAAATCAACTAGAGTTTTAAGCATATCTTAGCCAGGATAAAAAGCTAAATTAATTATTAGCTAAAATGAGAAGTTATTGTATAGTTTATAGATAATTAGCAACCTAAAGATGAACTATTTTAAGGTTTTTTCTCATTGTTTTATTTGAATAAAAGCATTTTTGCAATGGGAGTATTTTCTTATTTTAAAGCTATGAAAAAATTTGGAAGTAATAAGGATAAAGTGCCTAAGAGTGGATATTATAACTAAAGGGACTGATGGATTTATTTGTGATAAAACACTAGAGATAAGTAAGATGACACAGAGCTGCTAGAAAAACAACAAAAACCATAAAAAATTAATTGATTATTTAATTAGAAGAGTAAGAAAGGATATATTTTAGATAACCAGATATATAGACTGAGGAAATTACGAGTAAATGAAAATTAAAGACTCTAAATTTTAATTGATGTATATAAATGCTGAAATCTTAAGCAAAGAAAAGCAAGAATTTTAATTTAGATGAAAAAGTATAAAGATAAAATGATGCTATCAATTTAAGTCTAACAGGAAATAATGATGAACAAGAAATATTAACCAATTAATATTATTAAGTAGGTATAAATTGAAAAATAATATTATCTAAAGCAAAAAAGAAGAGAAAAAAGATAAATAACATATAACATGAACAATGAAGGATTTCGATAAGTTCTATCTAGAAATCTTCGAGAATAATAGATCTGAATTAACGCAGTGATGAAACTTAAAATTCCTATAAATTTATGATATAAATAAATTTATAAATCAAGTGATTATTTAAAATTAAATAGTATTTTTCAATTTTACATCAATTTCTTTTAATATTTATTTTAAATTTTTATTATTTTTATTTTTTACTTTTATAAAAAAATTTGATAATTAGATAGATATTTTATTTAAATAGTCTTAAACATATTTTTAACTTTCAAGCTATATATTAAAATAAATATTTTTATTTTTTTTAAAATTTAAATTTATTAATATTTTCTTTATAGTTACAATTATACGAAAAGAAATATTTTAACTATTAAAGTGTTATAAATATAAAAAAATATTTATTTTTAATAATGAATTTTAATTATAGATTAATTTAAAGATTAAGTAGTATTCTATTTAAAATTATAAATATAGTTAAACTTATTTCATTAACTAAAACTATTAAAATTAAAAATATACTTAATGAACAAATTTTATTTTATGATTAGTATAAATCATCAAAAAATTAGTTTTCATTTAATTTTTAAAAAATGGTTATAATTTAATTTAATTTATTAATATTAAAAAGTAGTATATTAAATAAAATTCTACTATTATTTATAAAATGAAAATATCGTAAAATCTTATTAATAATATTTAATATGTATTTGATAGTAGTAGTTAAGCTTAAATATTTTAAAAATAGAATTAAGTTTTAGAATATAATAATAGTATGTATAATTTGTAAAAAATAGTAAAATAAGATTTGTTTATGCATTATTAAATATTTGGTAATAAATGAATTATATTGTTAATAATATTACTTTAGCTTGTGATTATTGTATAATCTCTTTTGTTAATATTTGTATGTTTAGTTTGATTTATTTGAATAATTGGTATTTTTGATATGATGAATAAATTTAGGTATTGATGTATAAGTATTTTGATAATATAGATATTGATGATAAATAAATATGTGATTATATGTATATAAATGAAGTAGTTAAATAGCTTAATAGTTAATATTGAAATGTTTAATAATATAGCATTAAATATTGATAATTTAGTAAAGTTATTTAATTTTAATTAAGAAATCTAAATTATAATTTAACATTTAAATCAGTTTTTATTCTTTATCACCTATTTATATTAAAAATATAAGAATAAATAAACTTGTTTACTAATTTTAAAATATATTAAATTACACTTTTATATTTACATATAAGCATTTTATTTATAAAGATAAAGCTACTATAAGAAAATTAAACATTTTATAGAAATATAATTATAGATAGAAATATAAAATAGCAGTATTTAAAATATTAGCTAAATATTTATTATTAAATGCTAATAATTTTTTATTATAAATATTATTTTCTACTTCTTGTTTCTATGTTGTTTTAATCTCGCTTAATAAAGTAGAACACTATTTCCTATTTATTTAAAGAAATAAAAACTGTAATTTAATATGTTAAATTTACTTATTTATATAAAGATTTTAGATTAGGAATTAATATTTATTTATAGAAATATAAATCTAAAATTTAAAGCTAATTGTATTTATTTTAATCTAGCTTTAGATATAAATACAATTAAAAAAAGAATATATTAAGATTTATTTTTTATTTATTAGTAAATAATAAAAAAATGTAAAATTTATTTTAAATATCATTTAACTAAATTAGTCAGATTATTATTCCTTTTTATATTTTTTATTGTTTAGAAGAAATTCTATAAATAAAAGTTAAATTTAAAGTTATTTAAATCAAATTAAGTTTTTATTATTATACTTCAAATGTTTATTCAACTTTTAATTATTAATCATTTATTTTCAGAGTTACTTCATTCCTTTTTAACTCCTTCATTTCTTATTTTTAACAAAAACATTTTACATTCAAAAGCAAACCTTTTTTCATATTCTAAATTGGATACTAAGATTAGAGAAATTTGAGATCATATAAGAGACAAAAACTTGAATTAAAAAGATTTAAAAAATAAAAATTTAAAGATTTAATAGCTTATTTGTTATATAAAGAAAATTATTAGTAATCTTTTATTATAAAATATATCTTATTCATAGTTTAATTATTAAACAAAAACATCTAAAATTTAATATTAAATGTGCTTCATCAAATCTAAATTATTATTATTTTTATTTAATCATCTTTTTACACAGAATTGTTATATTAAATTAAAGTTACCTTTGCAACTATCCAATATTAAACATTGAGCATCAAACATTTATAAATTAAATTCTATTTTTAGTATTATATAGATATATAGAATAACTAATATACTGATTATAAAAAATAAGCTTCTCTTTATTAGTATAAAAATAGCTTATACTAGATTTTACAAATTTTAATTTTAAATGTTTATTTTTATAAAATAATTTAATTTTAATGAGGTAAATATATTATAATCCATAAAATAAAATATTTATTAACATTTTTAATTAAGAATCTTTTTAAACTTTATATTTAATTATATAAATCAACTAAGTAATATATCATTATATTATTATATTATTATATTATTATGTATTTCCTAAATTTAAATCAATACTTAATAATCAACTTAAACAATAACCTTTAAATTTACTATCTTCCTATATTTACTTTATTAACATTATTTAATTATCATTTATTTTATTCATTTTGTCAACTTATAGTAATTAAAATGTTTCATTTATATGCTTACATTGCATGTATACTTTATAAGTTAATCAATTGTATCTTTTAAATTAATTAATACAATTATAAAATTAATTTTTCTCATTTTTGTTCTCTAATTCAAAACTTAAACTAGATTTTTACATTACTATCAAATTAAATTTTATTACTATTCATTTTTACTTTTTATTATATTATAATTCATTTTTTTAATTCACTTCGCTTCTAGTCGACTCAGTAGGCAATCCCGTGTAGTCATGTCTGTACTGCAATATTCTTCAATAGATGCCACCACAAACAATTAAGCATGGGCCCATTGTGTGATAAGCTTTACTTGTTTGAGGATTCTCTCTTTCGGTACGAGAGGTCGACTAGAGGGAACCGAAATCCAGATCTCAGAGTTATCTTGATTTTACATGACGCTATTCTGATAAGGAATTACAAAACAACAAATATATGACTGAGATCACAATTAACTATTATTTAGAAGAATTTAGCCTAATTGGGTCATTTGACACAAATAGTGGAATATTCTCTAACTCCAGCCTTTGGAAGAATTACAAGAATTTAAAGATGAAGGCAATCAATTTTGATTATAAAAACGGAGAGAAGAAGATAAGAATCAAGAGACCAGATGAAGCCAGAAACATTTCTAGTCTGTTATTAATAATTAAATTTGATTTCTTTATTTTTTCGTGGTTAACCAAACAATGATGGTACCATGCTTGTTTAATTAATTAATTAATTAATTAATTTATTTATTTATTTATTTTAAGTTATAGTTAAAGTTAATTATAGTCAATTGTTTTCTTAAGAAACTTTTTACGCTTGTCATCAGGTTTTTTAAAGTAGGTTTATATTTCTATCCATCAATCTTTGGGATTATCATGATAGATATGAATATCTTTAATTTATGTTATGCTTTATTTAATGGGGCCATTTTATGACAAGGTAAACTCAGTATCTCAACAGTAGTCTAAACTCATATGGTTATAATCTAAACATCACTAGCGATCATCAATCTTAAGACTATTAGCTGCTTTATGAAGAAGATTATGGATGGATGGAGTGGCATTACTTTGTTGACCTTCTCTCAGCACAAGTGCTAGTTCCAGTTTTGAATGAGTCTTTCCTGAAAAAATGACTAAATTCCTGTAGGAGTATCATTTGTTCCTCTCCTTCCAAAAATACGCCCAATGACTCAACTGGCACTTTAGCAAGCTGCGCACCTGACGCACATGCTGGGCACTCCTCCCTCTATCTTATAATATCTAGACACAATGAGAATTTTCCATCCACAAGCCAAACAGGAGTTTTCCAGATATGGTCTAGGAATTTCCCTTCAACTAACAGTTGAAAATAGGAAAGTTAGACGCCTCATTATGGAAAGTTGACAGTCTAGAGTGGGATGGATAAAATGATCCATACTTATCATCAGTATATCTGTGAATACAACTAGATGCAGATGAATTCCTTACAGAAGCAAAGGTTTAGAAATTCTAACATTAAAAGTCTTTATTGACTCTCATCCCCTTAAATTTAGTTTAAAATTCATAAATAAAGAAATTACCCTTCTGACATTTTTAATAAATAATAGTTTGATATATTTATAAAATAATTTAATTTACAACTATTTACTTTTTATTTATATTTTCGATATTTCTCTTTTATTCTATTTAACATTTAAAGCTTAAATAAATTTAATCTAATAAATCTATTTAAACTTAACATTAATATTATTCCTTTAAAATCTAAAATTATTATTCCTTATTTAAATAAAACTAAATTAAAGATGTATTAAGAGTAATATTATAGTTACAATTAAATATCTATTTTTAATTTGTTTATGATAATAATAGTTTTACTTATATTTTATTTTAATTTAATTTCTAAAAGCAATATATACATTTTTCTATAGAAATTAATATATAATAATATTTAAAGTAAAGATAATCCTAATTTTTAGTTTCTTTTTTGGGTTTATAAAGAAAAATTAAATTTTGTTTATTTATTTTATTTAATTAAAATGTTGCTCTCAAAGTTAAAAAAGTATAGAGATAAAGAGATAGGGGAGAGTAATAGAGATACTATTAACTCTGAAAAGTTTGTATTATTTGTTTAAATCATTAGGAATTCCTTTTGGAGTGATGCTATCCAGTTTGCAAATTTTATAGAAAAACGAATTTAGATTAATTTTATAGCCTAATCTTTACAGTTTAAGTATCATTCTTAAATAAATGTTAGCAGCATTATAAGTAATAATATGTCTGTCCAAAAGAATATAGTATCCATTAAGCAGAGAATAAGTTAATTAGAAGAGCTTGTATTTACAGTAAGCCAAATATGATTTTCAAATACAGTTAGATGCTCTCTTAACATCTCTAGGAAATGAATTAATTTCTTCTCTCTTAATATACAATCAGCTTTAAGTATATTTGATACCAATCTAGCTTCACCTCTCAATTTTTATTAGGTTTTATGTCCTTTGAAGTTCATTAAATAGAAACCTAAAATTCTTACTAAATTCCTTCATTCAATATATAAGCAAAGAAATTTGAAATTAATATAGTAGAAAATACTATTTTAGCAATAATTAGAAGAGCTTAGTATAAGATATAAAGGTAAAAGATTTCTATTGTATGCATTAAGCTAATATTTAGAATATAAAAGATCTATAAGCATTGAGATTATTTCAATACCAGTACAACCATAAAAACTAATGCTCATAAAAGGAAACTAAAATGTATAAAATTAAAAGTTGATAAGATTTACATAAAAAGGAATTTAGAATCCAAGGAATAAACACAATATTGTAAAAAAGTTAATAGTTGATATATAGAATGTAATTTCAATGAAAAACAGAAGAAACAAGTACTTCTAAACTAATATATAAGAAATTTAATTAAAGTCAACAATATTAAATCAACTAGAGTATTAAATATTTGAATCAATTACAGATTGATTATCAGTTCCATAAGTTAGTTTATTTATGAACATAAAAATATTAAGAAAGCAGTTCTTTGAAAATAAAAACCTATAAAATTGATTAAGAAATTAATTCTCTGAGCCAACAAAAGAGGAGCTATTTAATTTATTGAGCAAATTCAATCAAATGATTAAGTAAGTTTTGCTTAATGAACTGAGATAAAAAGATATAATATTTTTATTATATAATGTAAATAATAAGATAATTTATTTTAATACCTAGTATATCTATTATAAGTTTATGAAAGCTAAATAATGTAATATATCATTAGCGATTCACTTTTAAATCTCTCAATTATGATAAAACTATTTTAACACAAAATTACAATTAAGTAATTCAATTGAAAGTTTAAGTTATACCTTATTAAATTTTTAATTAAATATTACTATCTATATATTTCTCATATAGTTACCTATATAAAGCTTCTATTTAGATATTTCTAAACAAGTATTTAAATGTTAGTTTTCTCTCTTCTTTATTTTAAAGTATTTATAGTAAAGAAATGTCAAAAATATTTAAAAGTATTTGTAGGATTTTATTTGTAAGATTAGGAAGATAAGAACTTAAGTTTCTTAATTTAATGATCTCAAATAGAATTATGAATATAAAATTATTAATTTGATATAGATTAATAACGTAAATCTTTATAATGCTTAACAAATTTGCTATATATTAAAGTAATGAATGAAATATTCTAAATATATCTATTAAATATTTCTTTTTGTTACTAGTTTATTTTGGAGTTATAAAAGTTTATCTTTGCAAAGGTTATTCTAAAGACTTAATAGTATAATTTATAATTAAAAATAGTTTGAATGATATTATAATATAATTTCAAAGCAGATTGTAAGTGATTCTTCATTTAGATAATTTAAACTACAATTAATAATTTCCTAATTTCTATAAATACGTTTTCCATTCTATTTATTAACTGCTAATTTCTTACTTCTGACTCTCATTATTTTTGTTTGTTTATTTAAGTTAATATCTCTAGTAGCAATATTGAATTATAGTCCTAAAATAATAACCCTTACACAACAGTTTCTATATTTTCTCTATAGAATTAGAAGCATCTGAAATAAATTAGTATGAATAATGAATGTTAATTTCAACATAGCTAAATTAATATAATTAAATGATTAGGCACTTAAACTTGTTCTATAATAGTTATAAGAATATTTTTATATATAGTATTTAATAAAAAACATCTATAAATAGTCTTCTTTACTAACTCCATAGTTCAGATTATATGGATTAACCAAATTAAATTTATTTATAAGTATTTACTAAAACTAGAAAAGAAACAATTAATTAAACTAATTTTCATAATGAACAAAGAACTCTAAAATATATTCGAACTAAACGCTTCCAATAGTTGAAGATTGAAAAATAGAATAAGATTGATATAATTAAGGTACTAAAAGAAGAAATATCACTAAATATTAGGCTTTACCTTGCATATTAAATGATTAAGATTAAGGCTACAAAAATTTTTATTAGCTGAGAATAAATTAAATCTAAAGGACTCAATTAATGTTGGCATGGTAATAAAATGTCCATATAATATAAATTTTAATATTTGAAATGCTAAGATTAGTACTTACATCTCTCTTATATCTAAAAGTATTTATCTTAAGAAAATATTTAAAAGGTATATAAAACTGTTGGATTATGTAGTTTTAAATTATATGGATTAAGTAAAATTAGGATAGAAATATCATATATTATGAGAATGGGTTTAGATTAAAATAATTAGGTATTAGTATAGATAAAATGAAAAGATGGATTTTGTAAAAGAAATTATAAGTATTTCATTAAATAAACGACATATAAAAGAATTGCATAAAAGGTTTATAGAAATTTTATTAAACAAATATATAAAAATTAAGGGATTTTAACTTCAAAAAGTCAAACAATTAAAAGAGTACTTTAATTAAAAAATCTCAAAGTAATTACATAATTATAGTTTTGATTTAATGTTTTTGTAATATTCCATTAGCTTTCCAAAATGAATAATAATTTACCTTCCTTTAAAATCTCAAAATGTCAAATCTAGTAATTTAGATAATTAAATCTTTATTATCTTAAGTAATTAAAATTTATTTTTGACGTTTCTTAGATCTCTCTATTTTAATAAATCAATAGTTATGCAGTTTTTTATTATTTGAAAATAATAAAGAATTTAAGTCAAGTTTTTGTAGTTTAATTATATTAAAAATATTATCAATCTTCATCTGAAGCTAATAATATATTCCTTGTGATATTAAGTAGCAAAAGTTTAGTTCATTAATATTTTTCAATTTAGTTGATTAAAATTAAATTTCTGATTGCTTCCTTTTTCAATTATGACTTATGATATTTATCTAAACTCTATATTATTGAAGATGGTGAATTGAATATTTTATATTATCTTATTTTGATTAATCTTAGATATTAGTAATTCTATTTGATTTTATTATTTTTAAGGAAAATATTTTTCAAATGCTATAACTTTTTTCTTTGCAAACCTTTAAGTATGTATTTTTCTGCAAAGTAATCAAATTATAATTTAAAACTTGTACAGTTTGTAATATTTTAGATTGTCGAGATAAAATTAGAAAACATTTTCTATAGAACTCTTAGGAGTTTTTTATTCTGATATCAAATTTATAACTAGTTATTTCCGAGAACGGTTAAAATATCTTAATTTAGTCGAGAGATTTAGAAGCAATTTTGGTTGAAATTAGGGTTGAATTTTTATGAAACATTCTTAGTTACAAGTTATTTTAAGGACTCATATTATTTCTCTCTTATTTATTAGTGATATATAAAATAAAGCAACTTTTAGTATAGTTTATACTTTGTTTCGATTATTCAGCTTAATTCTAAATTTATGTTTTGAATTAAGTCAGAATTATATTCTATTAAATTAAAAAATTTTCTATTAAACTATTGAAAGACATAAAAGCTGAATTCTTACTTCTTTATCTTAATTTTTATGTAATATCCCTTATTGCAATTCCTTAAAATTAATAATTAACTCCATATATTTGATATTATTCGTATGATAATATTTGCATGTACATCTTCACTTTAAAAATATTTTATTCCATTTCTTTACTTAAGTTACTTAAAGGTATCATCTATTTCTTCAATCCCTTTTTAATGTATACTTCTGTTTATTTAGTCACATTAAAATTTCATTTTTCTTTAAGCTTTAGTCTATTTATTTTCCTATAAATAATGCTATTCTATTTTATTTTATAAAGTTCCCATGAATACTTTACTAGTTTTTATTGCATTGCACCTTCTCCATAAGATATTTCTTCTCTCTAAAAATAAATCTACTTACAAAAAATATATCGAAGCTCGTTGCTTTTTAATCAATTTTCAACTTTATACATACTCCATTCTTTCCCCTTTATCTTCCGTATCTTAATTTTGAAAAATTAGAATTTATTGTATTTTATTTTTGTTAAAAAATTAAAAGTAAAATTAAAAATTTTTTAGAATGAAATTGTATAAAAATATTAAAAGCATAAAATTAATAAATTACCAATTGTTATACAATTTACTTAAAAAGAATCTAATTTAAAGATTTAAAATATTTATAGTATTATTATTTTATTTATACAAGTAATTAGTTTTTTATTGTACTAAAATGTATAATAGGTTTATATAATTATTTATAATTTAGTTATTTTTATTATCTAATTTTATTTAAATCCTTTTTATTCCAAGTTATATTTTATTTTACTAAACATATAAAATATACAATTTAAGTTTAAGTTTTATATATCAATCTTTATTAAACTTAATTTTATTTTTCATATATATTAAAAAAGGGAATCAAGATATAGTATAAAAAATAATAAATGTTTAATTAAACCTTTAAATATAAATTAAAATATTATGATAAATCTAAAATAAATAGATAACAAAAGAGATATTTTATTGTAGTTTAAATTAGCATTAATAAATAAAAGATTAAATTAAAGCATTATCTACCATTTATAACATTTATTCTATCAAATGGTGTAACAATTATTATGTTACATATAATAATAAACTTTTTATCATTAAGAGTAAAATTCAATCTTAATTTAATTAAATACATACTAAATTTTTATTTCTTTTAAAATTTAAATTCATAAAAGTATTAAAAATAATTAATAGTTACCAAATTTTATTAAAGAGGTAAATAAAATTAAAAATATAACTTTGTTATGATTTTATAAATATAGGAAATTTAATAAATATAAAAATATGTTAAGTAAAAAACCAAATATATTGATATTTAACAAAATATAAATTTATTATTATATATTTAATAAGATTATTATTTAACTCTATATAAAAGTTAAGGATTTTATTAATGCTTAAATTAGTTCTTATCAAAAGTATTTAAAAATATTTCTTAGATATTGTAATTAAGGAATATTAACAAGCTACTTCAGAAAAATTTATTTTGAATAGATATAAAAATAAAATATTATGCAAATTATAATTTAATTTCCTTAAAAATTTCTAGCAAATTGAAAAATTTATAAACTTAGATTGAAAAAATTGAAATAAATATAAATATATTAGTAATATATTTAACTCTATTTAAGCTATTAATATTAAGTTAAAGTAAATATATTTTAAATTTTTACAATTCTAAAATCATATTCTTATTAAATTATCTTTGATTCAAAATTTATATCTAAGTTAAACTCTAATAGAAAAAAGATGGAATAATAAAGAATGACACTTAACAACTCTCCTTAGGAGGAGAAGAAAACTGAAGGAGTTTAGCAAGCTATAATCCAACCCTAGTAGCAAGCAACCTTCATACCTTCCTATAAGCACTCTTACACCTAGCTAGATACTCCCCAACAGTCGAAAAGCCTAAGAAAATCAAAATCTAATATAATAAAAATTGGCGAGTCACTTCTGTCCCATAACTGAAAACTGAGCTTACGAAAGTTATTATAATTATTCCTGCATTATATGGTGTTAATCCCTTATTCATTGTAATATCAACAAGGATTACAAAAAAATTTTTTTTGTTCCGCATTGGTCATTCCTATACTGTTCTTAGATTGAAGATTTATAGTGCGCATGATTTATCTTTGTTGAAACCATATTAGTTCGGTTTCATCATTATGTAGATATCCTTACGATTGTTTGAAAATTCATACGTCTATAATTTTTAAAGCATGATTCATTAAAGAATGATCCATAGTTCATCGGGTTCATCTATCCTCCTTTTTTTTATATTGATATTATGTATTATTATTTCATCTCCTAAGGTATTACTCCCTCTTATCATCTTAGCTCTCATTTTGCAAGATATTTTTATTAATTTTTTCCCGCCTGCTTAAATTGTTCTTACTTATATTTCATCAGGTCCTGCTGCTTTTTATTTCGCCAATTAATAAATGTTTTCTCAAATTTCAAATTCGTTTATCACTATTTGTCTCTTGTTAAAGAATTTAGTTGATAAAGTATTATTGCCATCTTCATATAACTACTATCATCCATCCCTGAAAGTCTTAATATCTTCTTCTGATAAGGATACTCACTAATTATTATTTTATAACGCAGATTTTTTAGTTTCTTTGAAATTTCTATCAGGTATCCTTTATTAACATTGTGCATAAATAGGTTAAGTTAGTTTCTTTTATTTTTACCTCTTGATTAAACGTTTTCTTGCCTAACTTTTTGATATTCTCTATATTTCTTTTTTTATTTATTTTCATTTATTTTTTCGTTGTTCTTTACCCTTTTTTTTAATTGCTTGCTGCATTTTCTGAAAATTTTATTACACTATTTTGTTGTTCCCATGTATTTATATATCTTAAAATTTTATGTTTTAACTGTTCCGCATACCATTTAAACTCCTTCTTATATCTTTTTCTTTCATCATTTATAAGTCTATGTACCATTTAGGCTATCAATTTCTACTTTATAGACATTTTCTTGTATTAATCTTTCAAATTTTTCTTAAATCATTTTTCTTTAATAAAAGGTAATTTATTTTTGCTATCTTTTATGGTTTTAACTTCTATACCAATCTTTACCTATATAATACCGGGTGTATGGTCCCTTCTACGTATGGTAATTAAAATAATTATTTATCACCTTTTCTCTCTTTATTTCTTCATTAAAAAGTAATCATTTTATATTAATTGTTCTAGTGAACAAAAGTACCTATTTCAATTAGGTCTAGGTATATTAAATTATTATTTTGCATGAACTGTAGCTTTCTCTTTCAGGCTGTTTTTTTTCTTTGGTAATCATTTCTCTATGTGCGCATTTCAATCTCCTATGATCATTACATTAGGTCCTTTTTCTATAGCCTATAGTTTAAATTCATTCACAAATTATAGAATGGCTCGTATTATTCGTTGTCACTTGCAAAAGGTGTATATATGTTTATTACTGCCAGTTTTCTAATTATTTCAATGACACATCACTCTCGCTCCTCCAATAAGCGTCATTTGGTTGACTTCATTCTATATTTCTCTTATCTCCTTACATATATCGTTTCTAATATAGAATGCTACTCCTTCCTTTTTTTGACCCCATAATTATCAAGTTCTTATATCCTGCTATATTACGCATATCTTTTTAATCTTCAATCTAAATATCTTATATTGTCATATGTGGATATTTTTTGAGTCGTAAATTTGGTTAGTGCCTCTTCTTCCTTCTCCATGTTTCTTTCATCTTATCTATCATTCTCTGCTTCCAAATTATTTTCATTATTAGTTCTTTCTCCTTTTTTATCTTTTTCCATTTATTATTTATCTTTTATTCTTTTTCTATTCTATTCTTCTTTTACCTTTTCCTATCAATTGTTGTTGGGTACTTGTTTATTTTTGTTTTTTGGTTTCTTAGCATAGTAAATTATAATTAATTTTTTTTTAATTTGCTTCTTACTACTCACTTTCATCTTGCATTTTATTCTTTTTCTTCTTAAGCTTGTTCTATTTATTTTTCTTAATTTGCATTTTTCATTACATAATAGATTATGATATTTTGATTTTTTTTCTTATTTCTTCTGTTAGGGTTTTGCGATTTTATAATCACTTATTTTATCTTTTTCTCTTAATTGTTTTATATTATGTCTTATATATATTTGATATCTTTCTATTTTATTTAATTCTTAGAACATTTCTTTATCCCTCTGCCTTTCATATGACCAATTCCATTTTGATGAAAAATAATTCTTATTTATTCATTTAGCATAAAAATCTTTTTTGTTATTTAATTTTTTAGTTGTTTTCATTATTTTTCTATTCTTTCGTTTTATTTTCTTCTCTTGCTTCTTCTATAATCATTTACTCTCCCTCTTCAATAATCCTTTTACTTGCTTGATTTTCTTTTAATTCTGGTTTATTTAATTTTAATTTAACTTCTTTTTCAAGCATCTCTAATTCTCATGTATGTAGTTTTTTCCTTTTCGCTCCTTCCACCCTTCTGTATTGCTGGTCTATATGCTCTTTCAATTTGCATAGACAGCAGATAAAATTTACTGTGTGCTGTATTCCCATTTTGTTTCCATTCAAGTCTATTAGTTCTGATATCCTCTTTGCTTCTTCTATATCCTTTAAATCTAAGTACACTACACTACTACCTATTAGCATTTTTGTATTTAGGTGTGTATGCTATACCTCTCCTCTATATTTTCCGTATTGTCTCGTTTTCTCCATTACTTCCTTCATGTTTGAATATTCGATTAATATGAAGTAGACTGGGCAGTTATGAATGTCATAGTATTATAGTTCAAGCTTAGATAGGAGTTCTAACCCCTTTGAATGCTCATTCCCTGAATAAAGCGAATTGCTAGTATCTTTCTTCATGTTTAAAGACCAAATATACTATTCCGTTTCATTTAACGATGAATTTGATCACTTCTTAGTCTATGGACTTTTTCTCTGCTAAATCAGTATTTCCAGAAAGTGGTTAAAATAAACTGCGGCCACCATAACTGATAGATCATCATAGGCATTTTAGTAGACTTTTTCCATTTAGTCTTCAGGAACGTTGGCTGTAATAAGTTGTTCATTCTTTCGTTAAATTATTGTTTAGATTGTGATATTTTTTATCACTTCATTCCTTTCTTATTTTATGCTCCTCCTTTTAGTGAAATCTGTTTAATCATAGATATATTGATATTCTTTTTCTGTTGAGTGTATTATTATATCATACTTCTTCAATCAATTAATTTGATTCGGCGTAGTTTGAGCGTTTTGTTATGAGTCTAGTTTCAATTCTTAATAAAGAAGATTTGACTAGTTAAAGCGAAGATGTGGTAGAAGAAAGTGCTACATGTTTTCTTTCCTATTTTGGAGAGGTGGTATAAAAACCCTTCTTGAAGCTAAGCATTTTTAATATATTATATAATAAATAAGATAATTAATTTTAACTCTAAATAAAGGCTATAAATTTTAATAATTTGATTAATTCTTAAATTAGTTCTTATCAATATATTTAAAAATAGATATTGCAATTAAGGAATTTTTAAATAAATTACTTCATATTAATTCACTTTGAAATAGATATAATAAATAAAACATTTTGCAAAATATAATTTAACTTCATTAAAAAATTATAGCAAATTGAATAAAATTTATAAGCTTAAGCTAAACTAATTGAAATAAATGAAATATATTGGTAATATATTTTAGTCTATTTAGCAATTTGCATTTAACTTAAATTTTTACAATTCTAAAAACATATTTTTATTATATAAAAAAATTTCTCCTAAGAAATAAGCCTCATAAAATTAGCAGAAAATAAACTAATAAAATTCTCTTATTGAAATATACTCCCTAGAAACGGAAAGTAAAAAGATGTAGCAGTCATTACTTGGCCTGAATTAACGGATTGAATCTTTGTCTTTTATTGTGCAATAATTATAAAGTGAAAATCAATGACTAAAAACGGAATTAACAAACAAAGCCTCAAACTCTCAACTTAGCGAAGAACTGGAAAAAATGGAGTTTAAGCTTAAATAAAATATTAGGCGAAATAATTATTATTAACTTCTTTTCTTTCATAATGATTCTATGATTGTGGAATAACAGAATTCTTAATTTTTTTCTAATTGGAAAATATTTTTTTAATGCAAAAACATGTAAAATCACGACACGATACAAAAAACTGCAATTCAAGATGTTTCTACTGTTTTAAAATAGGATTTTTATATAAAAACTGTAGAAAATTCCAATTTAAATAAAAATTAGAAAACTGGATAATTTGGAGCAAAATGCCTAAACTTTAATGCCCTGCAAATGGAAAAATATTTAGAAAAAAATTGTACAATGGAGATAAGCTTCTGGAAGACATTGCTAATGTATAGGAGAGAAGAACCAGACTAATATTCGGCAAAGACTGAGATTGGTACAAGATTCCAATAGTAAGAAGGACTAAGTCGCCATCGGAAGGTACGTAATAGAAGAAACTTGATTCTGACGAAGAAATTCAAGAATGGGTGGATAACTACTAATAATTTTTTAATCAACCGTGATCAGCCTATTGAAGACAGTTATCACGTTAATTGAAGTATCTAAGAGTGGATATAATAACTAAAGTGACTGATGGAATTATTTGTGATCAAAAGCACTAGAGATAAGTAAGATAACACAGAGCTGCTAGAAAAACGACAAAAGCCATAAAAAATTAATTGATTATTTAATTTGAAGAGAAAAAAAGGTTATATTTTAGGTTATCAGATATATAGACTGAGGAAATTACGAGTAAATGAAAATTAAAGATTCTAGATTTTAATTGATGCATATTATGTTGAATTCTTAAGCAAAGAAAAACAAGAATTTTAATTTAGATGACGAAGTATAAAGATAAAATGATGCTATCAAAATAAGTCTAACAGGAAATAATTATGAACAAGAAATATTAACCAATAAATACTATTAAGTAGATATAAATTGAAAAATTATATGATTTAAAACGAAAAAGAAGATAAAGATCATATAACATGAACAAAGAAGGATTCGATAAGTTCTATCTAGAAATCTTCGAGAATAATAGATCTGAATTAACGCAGTGATGAAACTTAAAATTCCCATAAATTTATGATATAAATAAATTTATAAAGCAAATGATTATTTAAAATTAAATAGTATTTTTCAAAATTTACATCAATTTCTTTTAATCTTTATTTTCAATTTTAATAATTTTTATTTTTTATTTTATAATAAAAATTTGATAAATAGATAAATAGTTTATTTAAATAGTCTTAAACATATTTATATCTTTCAAGCTATATATTAAAATAAAAAAATTTATAACTTAAAAATTTAAATTTATTAATATTTTCTTTATAGTTACAATTATACGAAAAGAAATATTTTAACTATTAAAGTGTTATAAATATAAAAAAATATTTATTTTTAATAATGAATTTTAATTATAGATTAGTTTAAAGATTAAGTAGTATTCTATTTAAAATAATAAATATAGTTAAACTTATTTCATTAACTAAAACTATTAAAATTAAAAATATACTTAATGAACAAATTTTATTTTATGAATAGTATAAATCATCAAAAAATTAGTTTTCAGCTATTTTTTAAAATAAGTTTATTATTTAATTTACTATATTTTGAATTATCCTTAATAAACAAAAATCTCTTTTTTTATTGTTAATCAAAATATTATAATAAAAAAGGAGGCATGGATTCAATACCACCTCTTTATAAAACTAGAAAGAAGAGTAGATGCGAGAAGCCACTTCTCCCAACCAGAAAAAAGATAAGAAAAGACTACTCAAACTCCTGACACAGAAGAGAAATTTCAAAAGTGGAAAAAGACGTGATGCATGGCTAGGTACAGCTCTTTGACTTTAATTCCGAGCAAGTTAATGTAGCATATCTTGCAATGATGGTAGTAAACTCCAAAAAATTGTTTAAAAATTGAAGTATTTGAACGAAAAACTAAAACATAAGCTGTAAGAAAAAGAAATGTATGAATCTCGCATAAACGACTAATAGCACTAAATGGATTCATTCTACTACATTCAAGACCACTAGGATAAGAACACGACTAAGCTAAAGGGTCCAGTTATAAAATAAGAATAAGAGATTTAACTCCTAAAAGAATCAAGAAAGTAACGGTTGAATATTGGATCAATCCCAATAGTCTTTGAAGCCTAAACTTAACCACGGATAAAACAAATAACGATCAGGAAAAGATATTTCTGCTGTGGAAGCCAACTACATCTAAATCGGAGCTGAGGGAAGTTCCAATAGAAGCAACGGGATTACTGGTAAGAAAAGAAAAAAGAAAAAATCAAATTTAACAAAATTTTTTGCTACAGCATGGAAACATATTCAAAAGGAAGAAGATGGAGCTATAATCAAGAACTGATAGCAATCTAGAACGGAAAACCTACTAAAAAATACGCAGATAGTAATTAATCAGTAAACAAGATAGAGAGAGAAAGAGTAAAAAATTTTGATTTTAGCCTCTGGTGCTTATGAAGGTAGGTGGGAAAAAGGTTGAAAAATCTCCAAGAACTCCTAACATTTTTTATCATTATTATTATTATGATAAAAATATTTTTAATTTATATTTTAATTTTTATTAAATAGAGAAAGCAAAAAAGGAAGAAGTTAAAGATGAGCAAAAATACGAGCAATTGAAGAAAAATGATGAATCAGTCAAGATTAAAAACAATTAAAAAAATTTGATAGTTGTCTATAATTGAAGAAAGCAATTCTAACAATTAATAATGTCAAAAACTCTTTTGCTTAAATTTGGATTAATTTTTTTGTGCAAGGGATTTTTATGGAATTTCTTCTAATATGAATACTATAAAAGAAATACATATAATGATATTGAATTCAAAACTATATATAAGAATATATTATAATGCTTTACTAAAATTTATTTTTCAAGCTCTTCTTTCATAAGATATCTTTATAATTTTATTTCTTTATTTTTATATTAAATCTTTAATTATATAAATAATAATTATAATTTTATATATATGAAATAATATAACTCAGTTTTATTTTTATTTAATCGGTTAGTATATAATAAGAAAATTTAGCTTTTTCAATAAGTAAGTAAATAATTAAAAAAGTTATAATTTAAATAGTCTAGATTTATTATTTAATTGATATGATAAAAATTTAATAAAATTATATTATAATCTTAATCACTAGAAATTACTTTTAACTCTTATAATTTGTTATTTTTTTATATGTTATTAGTAATTAAAGGTATAATATAATTAAAAATTTTTTTATCATAAAGCAACTAAAATACTTAATCTATAATTTAAAAATTCATTAAAAAAATCAAAAATTTAATTAAGAAAAACAGAGATTATAGAGATCATAGCTCCAAAATAACGTGCTGTTCTTAATTTATAATAATAATGAATTCTATTGATTTAGCCTTTAAAAGTCATTATATACTAAGTTTAAATTTTTCGTATAATCTTGAATTTTTAGTCTTCATCTCGATTGCTTTTCTTAAAAATGTATCTATTCATGCTGATTTAAATCTTTTTATTATTTTAATCTGGCTAAAGTCAATTTTTATACCTAGCATTAATTACTTCCTTCTTTGTTGTGAAATTTAATTACTCTCAAAATTTTACTCTTTCTAAATATTTTCTTTCCATATAATATCTTTTTTGGAGGGAATCTAAATTACTAATCAATTGATGTAACTTTAAATTTTCTTGTTTGTATTTTCGTTTAAGATTTTTGCTCATCTTACAATCTTACGAAATCCCCTGTAATAATAGCTTTATTTTCTTTCTCTTATATAAAGAAATTTTTTCTAGCAGATTTTTAGGTTTAAATCTATAGTATTGTTTATCGACATGCTTTAAAAAGAAATTTTTTTTCCGTCAACTCTGTGAATTAATTAAATTTGCTTTTAACTGCTCGATTTTCATATTTATTGAATATCCATTTAATTTTTTTATTCTTTAGTATTAAAATTAAGTATGTGATTTCTCTTTCGAACTCTTGTTCGCATATTAAAAGTAATAAATTTTAATCTTCCATATTTTTTAGTTCTTTAAGCATATTTTACTAATTATATTTGACTGAGATGAGTTCTATTTGACAATACTTTTTACGAAAAACTTTCCATTTTTGTATGTATTAATAAAAATATAAAAAATTGATAATAATTATATTGCATTTAGAAGTTTAAATATAAAACTCTTAAATATAAATAAGAATAAAATTAATTTTTGATAAATATTTGCTTTATTTTTGGTAATTCCAAAAATTAATAATATTTTATATAAAAGAATAAAAATATTAAATGTAAACTAATATAATCAATTTTTTTCTTATTACTTTTGAATCCACTTCATAACACTTTTCAATATAAAAATATATATAAAAGATAAAATCAAAATATAAAAATTATTTAATTAATTTTTTATTCATTTTGGCAATAATAAGATAAAAAATTATATATAAAATTCTCTATGTCTTAAAAAAATAAAAATTTAGATGGAAATTGAATGATTACTTAAATAAAATTATAAATTCTTAAAATAAAATTCAAATTTTATTTCAAAATCTTTTTACAAATTTTAAATTTTATAACACCTCTATAAACCGATAAAAGTAAATTAATCAGTAAAAATAATTTAATACTTTATATATTACTAAATTAAATTAAAAAGTTTAAATTGGAGTTTAGTGAACTTGGAGGATTTTCAACCTCGTGTTCACAGAACCAGTTTGATAACCTGGCTGGAACCAGCTCCCTTCAGAACTCTTTCTTCAGTCGCCTTGGATTGTGTACCACTTCGGTTTGTAGATTTGGCCTCCTGACGGATAAATTAGTTATAGAATTCTCGTCTAATCTTATCCTAATATTAGTACTATTATTTTTCTTATTATTTTCTATTTCAGTACTATTATTTAATTAATTTCAATTTCTAACATTGTCTATATTTATGTCCAGTTTGTTTGCATACAAAGCATCTTGATTTATCTTAATTCATTTCTTGTCTGGACTCCTCGGTAACGTAGTAGCTCCTTCTATGTCCATTAGATCTTGAATTGTCCTAACTTTGAATTCCTACTACTGTTGGTACTTGCTGTTCTCTTCAAGCACAGTTGTTCTCTGCTGCAGCAATCCCATTTCCCTGAAGAAAGTGTTTTGCTCTCGATCGTAGACTTCCCAGAAGCTTTCTTTCCATTCCTTGAGCTCAGTAACTTGATTTTTTAGAGCTCTATTCTCTAATCGTAGCCTCTTTACTTCCTCCTTCATGTCAGCGAATGCGACTAAAATTTATACCTCTTCTTTCTGGAGCTATAGCATCGCAAACTCTCGCACGGCTGCTGCTTCTTACGTCTCCAGCACCTTTTTAGGTCCTTCCTCTTCATTTGGTGTCATCGGGGTAGCCTTTTGGCGCTTTTGTCCCATTTTTTACTTTCTCTTCCCTTTTTAGGAGGTGGTATAAAAGCCTTTCTTGAACCCTTCTACCATTTTTTATAATACTTTATATATTGAGATAAGTTTAAATACTACTATATGCATAATTTCATTTAATCATAAGATAAGTTAAAAAGTATAACTATTTTAGGTAGTATATTTTTCTCAGATTTAATGTGTGTTACAAAATAATTTTATAAATTTAGTTTTACTTAAATATAAAAAATTATACCATATTTATTTTTTTAATTCTTTATGCTTAAACTAATTTTTATACTTTATTCATCTCCTAATTTACTTATTTAATTCAAATTTTATCCTCTCAAAATTATATTTGTTAATCTCTTAATTTTTAGATAGAAATAAAAATAGTAATTAAATATTTTAATACTGTGTAAAGAAATTTAATAATATATCTTTTTTTGAATAATGAAGTTTATAATTTTAATTCACTATATCTTATATAAAAATATAAAATTGTTAATTTAACTTTTAAAAGTAATTTTTTATTCTTCAATATATATTCTAAAACTATGTAAAATATTAAATTGGATTTAATTATCTTAATTTTATCAAACTATATACTCACTTTCAATTATAAGATTTTCTTCAATAAAACATAAGCATTAAAAGTAAATTTCTCGTTAAGTATTTTATTCATGATTGAATTATAAGATTGCTGCATTTAAATAATTAAAAATTAAAAAAGTTTTAAGTAAAATATATTAAAGAATCTTTCAATAAATATGGTTAAAAATTAGAAAGTGTTTTATTATAGAGCTATAATTGAATAGCATGCTATTTATTTGAAATGATAAGAATCTTTAAAATGATAAGAATCTTTATTATTGATATAATAAAACTTAGATAAATAATCATTTTTTAAAACATTTTATAACTATATTGTTCGCTATTTTTTCATTATCATTATTTTTTTTCAGAATTAACTATTAATGTTCATTCTCTATTCTATAAGTGTACTATTTTATATTCCTAAATAGGGATACTAATAAAAAATGAAATAAATATTTTTTGGTAAGTTATTTCTTTTGGTTTAGAAGAAATCCTAAAATAGTTGTTAAAAATAAAATTATTTGAAAAGCTATAAAATCTAAATATTTCTTTGAATATTTAATATTATTTTTAATTTATATATATTTAGATTTGCTTTGTCTTCATTTAACTTTTATTAACAATAATTAATGTTCTTTCTTTATAATTTTTGATAACTATTTGCATACAAAGGTTTTAGAAATATTTAATTATGATAAACATTTAAAAGGGGAAAAATTAAAAGACTTTTAAATTAATTAATTAATATAATGTGAACCAATAGTTAACTTTATAGTTAGAAAATTATAAATATAAATTAATATATTTTTAAAATGGCTCTTAGTAATTTGAAAACTATCCTCTACCTTCGCATGTCGCTCAATTCGGCAGTAGATAATAACGAACAGCCAAAGACATGAAGGAGCCTTCTCATCTCACCCCAAAAATACTCTGGAAACTATAATGCACTAAAGCACTAAAAAATAGTATTACTTCTGAAAGTAAACAAAATATTATAAGGAGGAATGGAAAGACAACAACAAATCTATAACCAAAAAAACAAGAGACAATATAGGAAGAAACTAACGGCTCTAGCAACAGTACAAAAGAATGAATATGAAGAAATTGTCCAAATTTTAGGCACGTATAAGCAAAAGGATCTGAATCAAAACATAAATAATTAAATTATCGGATAAGAGGAAGCAATCCAAGAATTTTTTAAATAACTGAAATAGAATTACGATTAAAACATTGCAAGGGTTTAAGTCCTACAAACAGGAATAGTACTTATAGCATTTAAAAACTCAGAAGCATATGAACAGTTTGGACAAAAAACTAAATGGAAATATAAGACGTTGGTTATATCAATTGAAAAAAGAAATATAGACTAATATTACAACTACTCAAACTACACAGTGCACTATAACCTAGATATTGACTTAACAACGGCCCAAATGGAAGTACAGCTAACAAAATTTGGTAAAATTATCTAAACGGTCATTAATACCTACGAAAATACAATCTGATTAAATGGCAAAATAACTGTATACTTGCAACTTGAAAGACAAGAAGACACTTAGAAAATACCAAACTCAATAAAAATTCTGGACAAGACGGTTAGACTAAATCACCCAGCTATATGAAAATGCGAGAACTGCTAAGCAGTAGGGCATAGCACATATCAGTGTAAAAGAAGGGAATCAATCTAAGCAATTATAAAGGATGCAGAAAATCTTCAGAACAATGTGATGTAGATTGAGTTAAGTAGCAATTCTTTGCAGGATGTGAAGAAGAAGCAAAAATAGGAATTAAAAAAGAAGAACAAGTTATGTAAGAGAATCCTAAGTAATTTCCTCAATAATCAATAAAATAATATTCCTAATTTTAAACAAAATGGAATTATTTCTAATCTCATGAGCTTCTAGTATAAGCTTTATAATGCAAGACAAACTTCTAAAGCTGACGAAAAATGGTAAGAAAAGTGATATATAACTACAAGAATAAATAACATAAGTTGTAAGATAAAAGAAATATCTCACTTAAAAAACACATAGAAAACCAAAGCTGAACTCCAAAACACTGATGAAACTAAAGAACTAATCAGTAATAATCTCGACAGAAAGCATATACTTGAATTTAAAAAAAAAGAATAAAACCCTTGAAGACTATGGATTTAAATCTTAACAAATAATTTCACTAAATAACCTACAAAAAGTTGAACAAGTAATGGCACCAAAAATCAACATCACAGGCGACTAATCTAATATAGAACAAGATTAAGATTAAATCAGCCATACCCAAATAAACTCAATAGATAACTCTTCTCAAATAGAATGAGAAAGAATAAATTTAGGCACCTCCAATATAAGAGGAATAAGATCAAACAAAGCTTAACTACTAAAGTTTATGGAAGAAAAAATGATAGATATTATGGCGTTATAAGAAATACATGTAGCGTAATTCGAAGATATGCCACAACAATTTGGATTCAGAGCGTGTATAAAGTTAGGCACAAATCATAGTAAAGGAGTAGCACTCTATATCAGAGAAAAATGACTAGATAGAGTAAAAGAAATAGAAATAGAGGATCTCAACTAAATAGAATTATACCAGGGCAGTCGTATAATAGGTATAAGTCTGGATAGCAGATTAGCAATAATAAACATTTATGCTCCGACAACCTAAGAGTAAGCACAACTGGATATTTTCTATGACGGATTACGACAATTTGTACACACAGCAATCGGTCTAGGACTTCAAATAATAGTAGTGGGTGATTTCAACGCTCACATACCATAATTTCTACCAAATGAACTAAATATAGCAGTGTAACATTTACTAAATTTTATGCAAGAATTTGATCTGACATGAAAAGGCCCAACACAAGATCCAACATACATCACAAGTTAAGGTAGAAGCAAATTCAAAATTGACTATTTCTTAACAGATCCATTTATATCACCCAATATCATTAACACTTAATTTTACCAACGCAGAACAATAGGAAATCATCAACCTGGAAGATTAATATTACAAATAGTTAAAAAAAGTCGTGAATATATATAGAAAAAGAATTTGATTTATAAAACTCCAACAAGAATTGGTCTAAGAAAAATTTCAGAAATAGTTTGAGGAAACGGACATAAATCAGTTCTCACATCTAAGCACTGAAGAATTTTATGTCAAATGATAAGAAAAAATCTATTAAAACGCAGTCTTAGTATGTGGTCACACTACCTAAACAGCAAGAAAACATTATTACTCAGATGAAACGAAGTAAGCAAGAAAAAGATTCAAAAGCTAAGCAAAAAAAGTAAAGCAATTAATAAGACAAGGCGAGCTAGAAACAATTCGTGAAATTAAACTAAGATAAGAACTTAGGCTCAAATATAGATAACATATGAAATAAGACTGCAAAAAATAATTCAATATTTTTCTCGACAAAATCAATAAGGGGAACCTTAATGACACATGAAAAGGATTAAGGAGATGATTTAAAAGAGGGAAAATAGCACCATGAACATTAGTAAATGAAGAAGACATTCAACATTTCAAAATAAGCTGAGAAAATCTTTATAAGAATGGAAACAACAATCTACCAAACTAATTCAAAAATTAGCAATCAATAGAAATCAAGATTACTGATATAGAATAATGCATCAGAAAACTAGCCCAATGAAAAGCAGCCGGGCCTGACCAAATATAAGCAGGTACAATTATGTCGGGAGGGAAGTAATTGATAATGGTAACTGCCTAACTAGTTTAAAAAATATTAGAGATAGGAACTATTCCTAAAAAAATTAAAGAATCATACATAGTACTTATACACAAAAAAGGAAGCTCAAATGATCCAATGAATTATCGACCCATTTCTCTTATTAACCATATCTTAAAAATTATAGACATATGAATATTTGAATAACTAAATTCATATTTAATACGACAGGATGATGAATTATAATATGGGTTTAAACCAAGTAAATCTTGCGCCCAACAAATCTTCAATATAAAAATGGCTCTACTAAAGCAACACAGAAGTAGTAGTAATATTTATTGATATTAAGAAAGCATTCGACTCTGTAATAAGATCAGATATATGACATTCCCTAAATGAAATCGAGGTCCCAGTAAAACTAATAAAATTACTAGCAGAAATATATAGAGAAGAGGACATCAAATTGAAAATAAATGATCTTATATCAGATTTGTTTGAAACGGAGAAAGGAGTTAAATAAGGATATAAATGCTCCCCTAATCTTTTTAATATTATAATAAATATACTTTTAAAAGAATTAAGATAAAAATAGATCGGAATAACAATGGAACTCGAAACAGAATACTGTATAAGGCAAAGATATTGTAGTACGTTGGCTTATGCGGATGATATAGCATGCATAGTTCAGCCGAAACAAATACAAGAACTAAGTGATATTCTAACAGTATGATCTAAAAAATACAAAATGTAAATAGCAGATAAAACGAAATGAATACTATGAAATGGAAATAGTATAAAAAACTAAACAATAATAAATATAGATGGAATGTAAATAGAAAGGGTGAAAACTTTTAAATATCTTGGACATTGGTTACAGGAAGAAATATCTTTTGAAAAGCACTTAGAATCTCTGAATGTCAAAAAACACAAGCATGAATCTTAAACAAGATCACAATATAAAAAGGTATCACCCCATATAATGCATAGATGATAATAAAAGCCTTTGTAAACTAAATTTTTGGATATGGAAGTGAATGCATTCCATTTATAGAAGAAATCATAGGACAAGGTATTCTAGAGAAACTAGAAATAATTCAACGAAGATCTCTTAGAGCAATAATAGATGCTCCATTCTGTATTCAAAACGAGATACTTGAAAATGAATTACAATTTACTAAAATGTAATACTATTTATGATAACGTATGCTGATGTTCAGACGAAAATTACTCCTAAACTCGGAAACAACTATGGATTGTTGAATGTGCTAAATCACAAAATAAAAAAACTTTTTATTTGAAATCTACTCCTAAAAAGTGCTAGAAAAACTACGATTAAACGATCAAATTTTAATGCAAGACGAGTGAAATGGTTAAAAAATAAAAATAATAATAAATGATGCTATAAAATTCCATAATAAAGTAGAGGCTTTAACTCGTATGGAAAACATGACAACAACCTTTATTTATAGAAGCCAATGACTTGAATCCTTTATAAAAGGTCCTCCAAATTACCTAAGATATAATAAGCATAGAAAATAAGAAATTTGTTATCTATTCAGATTAAGAGCCAAATGTAGCGGTGCAGCACAGACAATGAAAGTAAGGCATTTAATAGAAAATAACATATGTAATATGTGCGGAAATGGGATAGAGGATGAGGCCCATATAATTGAGATATGCGAATAATATTAATAAGAAAGAGAAGAATTGTAATAAAAATTAAATACGATAGAACAAACTTAAACCTAAATAAATATTATGTAGACCAAACTAAATTTATTCAAAATAGTTTGAGGTAATTTTGAATTTGAAAATTGAATTCGGTCTTTTCAAATAGATCAGAGAAGCTCAATAGATGCATGAATTAAAGATTTTATTAAAGCATACTAGAAAAAAGAAGACGGGGATATATAAGCAAAATCCTTCCTTTTAATAAAATAATAGGTAAGGATTATAGAGCTGGCTCAAGTGAGCACACTTGAATATTCAAAAAGCTAGTCAATTAATAAAAATAAAAAGTAGAAAAAAGAAAATGAAATTTATTTGACAAATAGATAGAATAAAACTTAAAAAATACAAAAAAGAGACATACAGATGAAATGTAATTAAATAAACAAGCGAAAAAGATAAAAATTTAATAAATAATAATTGACGCTCAATTACTCTAAAGAGATCTTTTAGAAGAAATTGATCCTGAACTCTCAAATTAGTAGGTATTAGATATGCTAGAAGAGGAACTTGATGAAGCACAAGAAATTCAAAGAGACCAGATGAAGCTAGAATCATTTCTAGCCTATTATTAACATATAAATTTGGTTTCTTTAACTTCCATGGTGATCCAAATAAAGATGGTACCACGATAATTTAATTTATTTTATAAATTAATATTATTTTACATCTACAAATATTTAAAGAATGGTTTCTATAATATTGCTATTTGAAAGAATAGTTAAAGCAAAAATATTTTATAAATACTATTTAAAATAAAATATATTTACTAATTATTAAGAAATCAAATTTTCTTTACGAATTATATATTTTATTTACAGTTGCAGATTTAAATTATTTGCTTTCTAAATTAAGTATTTTAAGTTAACTTAAATATATTAATTATAGTATTAAAACTTAGATATCTTTTAACGAATATTCTCTTGTTTAAAAAATAAATTTATTTTTAATAAATTGTTCTTAGATTTTCATGGTAATTGAAAGTATTTATTTTTAGAAAATATCAAAGTATAAAATAAATAATTTTAATAAGCTAAGATATATTATATAAAAACTTATTATTTCTAAGATATCTGAATAAAATTAAAAATAAATTAGTCTAAGCACAGTTATACTTATAATCCTTGCAAATATATCTATAACAAATAATAAATTTTAGTTTAGTAGAAATTTAATTATAAACAAGTTTATGGTTAACTAATTAATTACTTTAAATGATTTTAAGATTTAAATAATTTTAATTAGAAATATTAAAAATACAATATTATTTATAATTATAATAATTCCTATTATTTATATTATTTTAAATATATTACCTAATTTTATTTCATTTTTTTAATTTTAATATTTATCAATACAACGCAAAACATTTCTATACTATTTTTTAAATCTAAGAAAGGCTAATAATTTATTTATTTTTAACTGAAAAAAGAAGACGAAACCTATGATAATACTAACTTTTATTTTACAACATATAATTCTAATAATCTAAATGTTATAATAAATTTTATAAATAATTTTGTATTTAATAGAAAATTACTAAAACAATATTGTTATTTCTTTAATTTTCATATTAAAAAATAAATGTTTATATTTTCTGAAATAATGTAATTATCTTTTAAAAATGTATTAATATATTTTAAATATTTTATGTTAATTTAATAATTATAAGAAGATTTAGCATAAAACAATGATGGATATACAAGTAAAAAATTATAAATTATTTCTGATATTCTTATTATGAAATTTGTAATTTAAACTTAATAATTACTTCATAAATTTTAGCTTTTTTAGTATAATTTAATTCAATATTATCAATCATATTTATAAAATCTTTAAGATATTGTAGATAATAAAAATATAATTTTATTTGATTTTTAAAGCATTTTTTCTTTTTGAGAGTAATATATTAAAATAAATTATGCAAATTATATATTTTACTTGTCAAACATTATATATAAAGTTTAAAAAAGTAAAAGGGCATAACTTTTGAATATAAATAAAAAAATAAAAAAATTGGATATTCTATTATTATTATTTTTATTGAATAACATATTGTTAAATTTAATAATAAAAATAGCTTAAAAAATTAAAATATAATTTAAAAGCTAGAAAAAATATAGTAATCTAATTAACAATATTTTTATAATTTAATTTATTTAATAAAAAGTTAAAAATACTTAGTATTATAGTTTTAAGTATCAATTAGAATAAAAAAATTTAAGTTTAAAAACTCAAAAATAATACAAATTTTTTAGATTTGATTCATTTTAAACAGTAATAAAAAATTTTAAATTCGATATATAAAATGAAAAATTTCATTCTTTTAATTTTCAATATTTAAAACTGTTTTTATAGTAGTTAGATTTTCTAAATATATAAAGATATCATTTAAAAAATTTTAAATTAAAGTATGTATTTCGTTGGTAAAAATTTCAGAAGGGTAATTTCTTTATTTATGAATTTTAAGCTAAATTGAAGGAGCTGAGAGTCAATAAAAATTTTTAAGTTTAGAATTTCTTAACTTTTGCTTCTGAAAGGAAATCCACTACATCTGGCAGTATTCACAGATACACTAGTGGTAATTATGGATCTTTATATCCAGTATACTCTAAACTGTCAACTTTCCATGTGGGGCGTCTGAATTTCCAATTTTCAAAAATGTAATTTAGAGAATTGCTCCTTCTTATTTATTTATATATACTTAATGATAAATAATGTATAAAAATAATTAATTATCATTTATAAAGATAAAAATTAGTTTAGTACATAAAATTTAAAGTATATTCTTATTTAATTTATATAAAACATTTTATTATTTTTTATGTCTAAAAGCCTTTAATCATCCCTAATATTAAATAATAATTCAATTTTTTGTATTTTTTATTAATAATTATATTATTTTGATAAAATGTTTAATAAATAAATGTTTATAAATTTTCTAATTAGAAAAATTAATCATTTATAATCTTTTGAAAATATATAAAAAATTACAAAAATATTTTGCTTTTAATATGCAGAAAACTAAAGCATTCTGTTTTATTAAATCAATAGCTTTTATATTAAAATTAAAGAAAAAAAGATTATAAAATTAAAATACTATAGTTAACAGTAGAACTAAGAAAATATAAGTTATCTATACTAAGTTTAAAAATATCTTAGTATTTAGACTGTTAATTTTAAAATTATTGTAACTATTTTTCAAAATTAATAAATAAATAGATTTTAAATAAAATTATATATTGTTTTTTTACTTATTTTAGAAAATCTAATACTTCAATAAATATTAAAAAAATTGATATATTTAAGAATATTTAAGCTTTCTTTAGTTTTTCATAATAATTGAATATAATAATTTTGAGTATTTAAAAACATTTTCTTGGGTTACTTTATATAAACCTTAGCAATAAATATTAAATTATTTTGTATTAACTTATATAACTAAAAATTTTAAAGTCTAATAAATTAATATGCTTCTTTAATTTGATTTTAATATTTTTTATACCATATAAATAATAATATAGTACATTACATTTATATATTTTATTTATTTTCAAATTTAAATTAAAAGATATAAATAATGATAAATTATCTTTCACAGATTTTTACATTCTAGTTTTTTCTAAAATAGCAATATATAAATTAAAAAAAATAAAATATAAAGATAATCAGGAAAAGTTTAAGAATCAAAACTTTTAATTTATTTAGATTGTCTTATATCTACTTAATCTTATAAAATATTTTAGTATAAGAAAAATTAAAATAAGTTGTAAATAAAAATCTTTTAGTACAATTAAAGGATTTATAAAATAGCAAATATCAAGCCTTTATTAAATAAGAAAGAAATTTTTTGAAAGATTATATTAATATATCTCGAAAATAGGAATTAAAGAGTCTTAAATCTAGAATATCTATTTCTTACCTATTTTAAATGATAATCGTAATAACTTATCTATTAATAACTTTTAGAAAATTAATAAATCTTAAGATAAATTTAATATATAAGGATAATGCTTCCAAAGAAATAATTGCATAAAGAGTATAAGGTATCTAACAGTAAAAATAGTTCATAGTAAGGGACTTCAAAGAGATATCGAGCAAAAACTATTAGAATTTATTGAAGAACAAGTATACGAATTAGTTCTGTGAATAATAATAAGATTTAACTCTAAAATGAGAATACCTGGATTAAAACAGAATTCAAGCTTAAACCTTATATATGAAAACATACTAAAAACTGTAAAAAAAATGAATAAAAAGTAATTTGAAAAACACTGTTATGATGATTTGCCTTTTTTTAAGTAGTAAAATCTCCTAAATATAGAACCTCAGATTAAAGCAGATCCTCTTATCAATAAAAATAAATTTAAAAATTATATTTCTGCATAAAACTAGGGTAAATCTCTAGAAATTACAAAATAAATACTAATTCTGTGAAAGAATTTAGCATATATCTGCGACTGTAGATATTTTTAATGGAAATAATAATATGATAGTAAAAAAATTACGAAAAATATGGCTAGGATTGCTGGCTTTCAGAAGAAAACATTTACAGAAAAAAGTTGCTTGATGGAAATGAATTACTATTAGAAATCATTAATGCATAAAAAAGGACAAGACAATTGCCTGGTAAAAACTGAGATTGAAGCAAAATTCCAACAATAAAGAAAGGCCAAATTTGCTAAAGTGGATAATTCGTAGAATGTCTCGATCCAGATGACAACCAGAATTAAGAATTTAAACCACCCAGCAACTTTTAAATTCTTTGATTAAAGATAAACAAAATAAAGATTATACCATATTAATAACTTATGCTATAGATGAAATTTTATTTATTATTAATTAAAGCCATATAATCAAGGCATTTGCTACATTTATTTAAAATTTAATTAAAATATAATAAAGAAAATGAAAATATAAATTTTATTTGATTAAACTTAAACTTAAACTAAACTAAAATAGTCTGGTGACATCTTTAATTGTTAGAATTACTTCCTTCAATTAAAGATGCTTTAGAATTATTAATAATTTTTCATCTCCCGCTTTCATCTTCATCTTATACTTCAGCTTAATCATCCTAGTTATCAATTTTTTCCTTCTATTCTTCCACTTATTCTTTTAGCTCTTCTTATTATTCCTTTTCTTCCTCGTTCTCTTCACTATTTTCTTTATTTTTTACTTCCTATTCCTTAGATTCAGGACTTTCCAATCATTCTTCTTCCATTTCGAATAGTTCCAATCTCCTTTTGAGGAACATCCTGTGGAAAAGTTTTTATTTGTAAATCTATGTATTCTATCTTGTTTTTTGGGAATCAGTTGATATAATTTTAATCATATGTTATTAATCTTCCTATATCACCTTATTCAACTTTGTTTTTAGCCATTCTCTTATATCTATGTAACAATTGCAATCCATAATATGTTAGAACTTGTCCAATTCTCCACAGATGCAATGAGGATTCTCGATAAGATAATGTCTGTCTTGAAGATCTTTCCGAAAATTGTAGCTTTAAGTTCTGAGTTTGAATATACTGATTATTTCTTTTCTATATTATTTATTTAGTTTCGGATAGGTAATTTCTGGGAATTATCGTTAGTTACAAAATTATTCTATAAAAATCTTTGCAGTTGGCATACATTTAAGTCTTTACTAAGTTATTTTATATAATTTTTGTTGAATCTAGTTCTTTACATATTTCGTAAAGGTAGTTAAGCTACTATTATGTTCCTAATTATTAAAATCAATTTCGTAGTATTCAGATAATCTTGTTAATTAGTCTCTATATTAATATCCTTCCTATTAATTATTCATAAAGAGAGTCCCTAATGTTGATTATGGAAGGTTAATACTTTCTTATCGTATTTTATAAAAAAATCTAAAAAACCTCAAAACCATAATATCTTTAAATGGCATTCAGTTAAGATCTATATAACAGGAATCATTAAAAGTGTTTTCAGGTGCTTAGAAGGCTTTCCTTGCTATTAATCTCATACTTTTGTCAATTTTATTTAGTGTTCCAGTTGGACCATTTTAGACTGCTCAAGGTATTAATTCTCTTCCATATTCAACTTTAGGGAGCGTGAACATCCGGCACAAAGTCTTAAAATGTCAAGGTGTCACATTTTTATATCTTGATAATGTATATACTACTTTCTTCATAGCAGACAGATAATTAGATGAAACCGATTTGCAGTGATTAATTAGATACTTTTTTTGATGAAGAATTACTCCTAAATATGTTACTTATTACTTTTAAATAATACTAATAATAATATTAAAGAATTAAAAAGCTTATTTAATTTGTTTTTCTTTCTGTTTAATTTAATTAAATTGTGATAAAATATTTCTATATTTTAATTTTATATTTGAGTTTATTTAACTTAATTCATTTTAGATTTTAAATTTATTATTAATTTTATAATTTTTTAATTCCAATTATTCAAATCCATTTTTATATAATTTAAAAGTTTAATTAATTTTATAATTCTAAAAGTCGTTAAATATCCCTATCTTTTATTATTAAAGAAACTTTTATTATTTTTATATTTTTATATCATTAATAATTCCTATCATTTATAATTTGTATTTATATAATTTTGAGATTAAACTTATTACCTCAGAGATTTTTTAATTAAAATAAATTTAGTTTATTATGCTTATTTATAATTTTAAATCTTTTTTACTGTTTTTTAATTTTAAATTTAAATACCCTTTTATTGCTAATTTCTATATGTTTTACTTTACTTAATATTATTTTTTAAAAATTAACTTAATTTATATTTTTTTTCTCTGAAAGGTTAAAGATTGTCTCTTCTTACTTAGATATTTTGAGTAATAGATTCCAACTTAATGAGATAATTTATTTTTTGTTCTCCTACATGACGTTTTCTTTCATATGAGGAGGACGAATCCTCGCTTTCAATGGGTTTTTCCTATTTACGAATTTATTGGTGAGTAAATTTCTTGGCTTTCATTAACTAACTTTTCGTAAGTTTATATCTCTTTCTTTGGTCATCATTCTTGATTCATTTAGATTTTCTTTTCGATCCGGTCTTTTAGAAGTTTTTCGTTCAATACCTTTAGTTTTTCGAACCTCTTACTGGAGATTAAAAACTATTATAATTAGCTAAGCAATGTCTACTTTCTCCTTTCCAAAGTTGAATTAATGCACTGCTTGATGCATGGCGATTTCTTGCTACTTTCTTGGCTTTTCAGCCGCAGTTGGAATTTAAGAATAATAATTTTTTCTTTTCTCTTTCTTTTTTTAGTTATTACATATAATATTATTAAGAAAATGATTAATTATAAGGAAAAAAAAATGGCAGAAGGTCTCAAGAAGGGTTTCTTTCCAGCTCCATAGAAAAAGGAAAAAAAACCAGAGACTTCTAATTCTTCTTCTACCATGTCTTCTTTAATAACATAATAATTTTCTTAGGCTCTTTAACCCCCAAATTTAGAAAAATAAAGATAATCTTAAATTGAATAAGAAATTAAATCAACAGAAGCTGACTAAATCAAGCGAGACTTTTTACTCCCATAGCCACGATCAAGCAACTACATGAAAAGTGGTAACTAAAAAATAATGTAGAAATAGAAAAATGATGAATAGCTAATAATAGAATAACTTATGAAATCTATCCGTAACCTATAAGAAGAAGTTTAAATATTAAAAAAAGAAAACTAAAAATTATTATAGAAAAGTTAAAACAATGAAGAAAGATTAATGAAACAGGAAATCGAAGTGAAACTTTTGGGAGAAAAAAGAATTTAACCTTAAATCTTAGACGAAAATAAAATGGAATTAGAATACACAAAACCCTTAGAGATAACTCCTCCCAGAAGAATTGTCAAGCTGTGTTACCTGTGCAAATAAAGATTCCACACATACAAGAGATGCAAGATATATTTGGATAAACAGAGAAGAAACAGTGAAGAGATTTGGAGAGAACTTTCAAGGATTTATGTAGACAAGGATGGAAGAATATTTAGAAGGAGGCTTTTTCAAGAGAGTGCCAGAACTCCAAAAAAACTGGGAGTCCCGAACTTTTATTTTAAACCTCAAGGAACGAACTCTGGAGGTATGTATTGAAGGGGTTTAAAATCCCTGGAGATACGAACACTTTAATTTAGTATATTATTATGATTAATTATAAGATGATGTGGTATGAGAAGTTGTTTCAGGTTTTCTCTTCTGCTCTGATGAGATGATTAAAAACTCTTCTTGTAATTGGACAACTTTTTTATATATGAGATGAATATTTAATAAAAATCTAAGACTTAAGTAAGCAATTATGGTTATAAAATTATTTTAAATACTAGACAAAAGAATAAAAACCTTTAATATTTAAAGGAGAAACATAAATAAATAAATAAATTTAAACTAAAATAATTTTTTGACGTCTTTAATTGCAAGAATTGCTTCTTTCAATTATAGATGTTAGTAAATGTTTTTAAATTGTTTTTTAATCTTGTTTACATCTTATCATTTTGCTTTAATTAGTTCTTCTTTCTATTCCTCTTTAGCTTCTTCTTTTTTTGCTTTCTCCATTTCTAGAATCTCAAGTCTCCTTGTCATTAGCTTCTTATAAAATATTTTGATCTATAAGTCTAAATACTCCAATTTAGACCTTGAAAATGAGTATAGATATTCTTGATCGTATAGTATAAGGCGCCTTAAGTCATAATTTCCGATCTTTTCCGATAATCAATTCATTATATTAGAATAGCACACATATTTAAAGATATGCTCGAAAGTTTCATACTCTCCACACATACAATAGGGATTATCAATGGAGTAATGACGATCTTAAAGATCCTTACGGAAATTATAAGTTTAGGTTCTAAGTTTATATATACTGATAATTTCTCGTCTATACTATTTGTTTAATTTAGTATAAGTAATTTGTGGAAATTGTTTAAGATTACCAAATTATTCAGTATATACTTTAGCTGTTTTCATTCTCATAAATTTTTTAGTAGCTACTTTGTAGAAATATTGTTGTATTTTTTCTCTTATATGGTTAGTAAAAGTTTTAAGATTGGTATTTCTCTATTAATTCTGCAGATCGATATTATAAAGGTCTGATAATTGCTACACTTAATCGTAGTATTGAAATCCTTTTTTCCATATATTAATGAAAAGAGAGCCTATTGTTGGTCTTGGAAAATCAATAATTTCTTATTTAATTTTATGGATGAATCTGAAGAATTTTATAGCCATAATGTGCTTAAAGGGTAATCAATTCAGGTCTATATAACATGATTCATTAAATGTTGAAGTTGCTACTTAAAAAGCTTTTCTTGAAATTAATCTCATGCTTGATTCTATTCTGTTTAGAACTCCAGTTACTCCTTTTTGAAACTTCATGGTACTAAGTCTCCTCCATATTCTGCTTTAGGTAATGTAAAAAGTCTACATAAAGTTTTAAAATGTCAAAGAGTTACATTCTTATATCTCATCAGTTTAAAAACAGCTTTCTTCATTGCAGCTATATATTTGAATGCAACTTCTTTGCAATGGGGATTCAAGTTCTTCTTCTGATGTAGAATAACTCCTAAATATGTTACTTGTTCTTTTTAAGCAATTGGTTAATTTCCTAATTATAAATTTAAAATTTATTATTTCTGATTCTTCTTTAGAAATATGATGCATTCAGATTTGGTAACATTTATCTTTAAATGTGTTCATGCAAAAACTTTATTTGCTTCATTTATTAAATTCTACATCTACTTTGCAGATTTGGAAAGAAGAATAAGATCATCTGCTCATCTTCTACAAGCGAAGCTAATACTTGATTCCTGGCATTTAAATCCCAATTAGTTACTTTTACTTTCCAGATATCTAATTACTATGTCATAATACAATAATGCTAAAACTGGTCCATGAGAACTTCCTTACATAACTCCATTGTTGAATTATAAAGTTCTGGTGCTCTTTCCATCTATGATAAATGAAGAATTTAGGTTTTTATAAAGCGATTCTAAGGCTATTATTATTCCAAGTGGTAGTTTAACTCTCTTAAGTTAATCAAACAAGAGTCTTCTTTCTATTGAGTCAAACATTTTTTCAACGTCAGTGTTGCTATCAATTTAGTCTTACCTTTAGCACATTTCCGATAGTTATCAATTATTTGTTATATTATTCAAATTTATTAAGTTGTTTATCTGTTTTTCATAAATCCCATTTATGAAGGGTGAATCAAATTTCTCTAATAAATCAGATTGTATAGTCTTTTTGTTAAAGCTTTATTATATAATTTTAAAATAGTATTAATAAGAGAAATAGGTAGTCAGTTTTTCCAATCATCTTTATTTCCTTTTTTAAATATTGGATTATCACCGATATATTTAATTCCTAAGGGATTCTTCCAAGTTTTAGTATATTATTCAGAAAAGAATGAAGAATTATTAATAAATATTATCTTCCATATTTCAGAAGTTCGCCTTTTATTCCATCTGGACCAGCTGCTTTTCCATTCGGAATTTCTTTTATAATTTCTTATATTTCTTTTATGGTAAAAATATCAAATCCTTACAAATACGAGAGTGGATAATCTTTAATTTCTTAAATATTATCGTATATTTTATCTATTTTTTAATTACTAAGATTTGTCTATTCTTGAGTTAGATTAGAATGCTTGTTAAAAACACAATTTTCCCACGATTCAATGAATTTATTTTTGATTTCTTAATTAAAGTTCATAGAATTTCTCTTCAAAGGATTTAGAATTTTCTTAGCTTGTGAAAAAATTTCCTTAGAATCTCCATTAAGAAGTAGAAATTTCTTTTTTGCTTTATTTTTTTAAAATTTTCATAGATTATACTTGAAGTCTTTCCAAAGTCTTTTTGCTGCCTCATGAAGATTAGTTACTTGCTAGTTTATTCTACCAAATTTTACGTGAGCTTCCTTATATTCTGAGTTAGCTCTTTTTGCCTCTATATATTTCTTTGTGAGAGCTCGAGGAAGTTTGTTATAGTTTGAGTCTGGAATAAACGAACTTAATGTTTGATCAGCATTGTCTTAAATATTACTTTTGATGCATTCATATTAATCTTAAAGATTATCTTAATCTATTTAAAAGAATTCTAGATAAGTTTGTAGGAAAGATTCTTAATATTTTTGCCTATCTATTGCATCTTATAACCTATTTATTTTATATTTTCTCCGAGTTATCTTTTCCCAATATACTATAGAATTATTGATAAAGTCGACAGTGATTGGAATATGATCAGAAAATAAACTATTATTATGAGCAGTGAAATTTGCAAACTAATTAACGTTCAAATGGTTGTTTATAATGATATAATCATTACAATACGTTTTTCCTGTTCCTTTGTGAATACATGTATTAATGTTGCTATCATTCACTATCTCAAGATCGTTTTATAGTAAGAATTCTTATAGCCTAATAGTATTATCATAAGCATTTTCAGGATTATCACCGAAACCTCATAAAAGAGCATTGAAATCTCCCATTAGTATATGTGGATTATCATTATATAAATTCAGCAATTTATTTAGTTGTTCATAAGCTAAATCTTTAACATCTTAACTTTTTCTACTATCAGGCATGTAACAAGACGTGATTAAAATATTATCCAGTTTAATTGTTATGAATCTATTTATTTCTTTTTAACTTATGTATGTATTTCTGTACTATTAAATCCTTCTCCTACAATTAAGCATACACCTCCTCCTTTTCCTGAGTTCTTAAAATATGTTTTAAATCCATTAATCAATATTGGAGGAAAGTCATCTTTTTATCAGGTTTCGTTTATTGATAAAATATCTATACTGTTATCTCTGATAAATTCTTCAATATTCAAGCACTTGCTCGCTATTCCATTAATATTTATATGTCCCATCTTTATTTTTTTAATTTATTAGTCCTTTCTAATTTTTTCCGATCCTGCAGGTAAACCACTTTCGTAAATGCAAATGCTTTTCTATCCTTATTGGTTAATCTAAATATGTACTAATCTTTTTCCATACTCAGGATGTTAATGAAAATATTGTATCAAAATATATATTACTTACGTCGTATATTTTTTAAGTAGCTTTCTATCTATATCAATTTTACTTTTCACACTATCACATGTACCTTATTCTAAATCTTAAGTAACTGTGACATATCTACCCTATATATTTTACATTTCGTACTATGGACGTCTTCAAGTTTCGGATTTAATAAACTTTTAAAGTTATAGACTAGTCAGATTGAAATAACATATTATTTAATCGCACTCTTTTTTATTATTATGTTTACTCATACGTTTTGCTGGCTGAATTGTTTTATCTTCTTCTTCATGTTTCCTTTTAAGAATATTAAGATTAATATTGGAGATAAGGTTAATTCTGATAAATAGCATCGATCGAATCTGTTTAGTTTTATTAATCTTTTTTTCATCTTTTAGTAGAATAATTAAATATATCTGTTTTCAAATTTTAATTAAGTTTTTAAAATTTTTCTTTTTTTATCTCAAGTGTCTACATATTTTGGGTACTTTAAATGAATTTTAAGTTGAGTTAGTGATATTAATGCTATAGTAAAACAAAATCTTCATCTGGCAATTTAACTTGACAGTATTAGTTATTATGTTATAATAGTATTAGTTGATGCTTCCTATTAATTATTTTAAGTTTACATTAACATGTCTTGCTTGATTATATTTGTTTGAGTAAATTTTTGACACAAAAAAGCTGTTTATTAATTATTTATATTATCTGTTTAGATAATACTATCTTTTGTTTAAATATTTCCATATAATGTCTAAGTTTATGCATCTACAAATTACTTCTTATAAAATTACTATTAATTACTAAATTCTTTTGTATGTTAGATTTAATTCTAAAATAATTCTTTATACATTTGAATTTCCTTATTTTTAATAGAATTTAATTTTGAAAAGCTATATTTATTTCATAGTTTTATTATCTTTACTTATCTAATTAGATTTTAAAAGTTAAAATTTCCATTTAAGCTTTCTATTCTTAATCTATAAATTACTTATTTTAGTTTTATAATTTTTAATATTAAGAATATAACTCTTGGAGTTAAATTTCGGTTATTATTTTTTATTAGGTAATTTGTTGAAGTAAGTATTAGTTCTATTCTAATATAGTCTATTGATATCCTTGCTAAGTTTTATTTAGAAAGTTATCTATTTCAATTTAAGTAAAATTTATAATTTTATTAAAGTTTTGGCATAGTGAATTATTTGCTCCTATCATTTAAGCTTAAGTAAAGCTTTAATTAGCATTGGCTTCAATTTGAAACTCTTAATTAGATTATATTTCATCTATTGAATTTACTTAATTCTCATAGTTTTTCTATTATATCTAAATTTCTTGAACTATACTAATTATTTCATCTGTTTAAACTATTTAGTTACTGTAATAAGTGGAAAAGTTTGTTTAAGTAATTTTATGAACTAGTTATTTTGATAGCATTTTTTTGTGATATTGTTATATATCAGATTTGATTGAATAAAAATTGTTCTATAATTGTTTATATTTCTAATTAATTTTATTTATATAATGTTTATAATATATTTTGGATATTTCTTAGTTACTTATCAATGTTTCAATATCTCGTTTATATTTTACTTTTATATTAATTAGCATTTAATTTAATTATTGGTTCTTATCTATAAGTCTTTATATATTATGTTTAAGTTCTTTTATTTCTAAGGTAAATAAGTTCTCATTAGACTAGTTAATTATTTGATTTTATATTACATTTCTTAAATCAGCAGTTTAATTTTAAGGTTGTTTGCTCTGAAGATCAGGTAAATAATGATTATTTGAATTATCAGGATTAGTAATATTATTTTATTTCTGACTAATTTAGTTATTTGAAATTTAATAGAATTGTTAATTAGTATTATTCAAAAATTAATCTTAAGTTTATGTTATTTTTGACTACCATAAAAAGATATCTTTATTTGAATTTTAATTAGGATTTGAAGGTATATCTTTAGAATTCTAACTATCTAAGATAATATCTTATTTTTGGAAAGATTTCTTAGGTAATCGTTTCGTATTTTTCGCGGTATTATTTTAGGCGGTTAATCTGTTCATCTATTTATAGGTTGATTTCACTTTCATAATACGCTACAATTAATATTTACGTTGAAGAGAGTTTCTAAGTAGTTTTAATGGGACGCGTATGAATTTGTTTTCCGGTTTTTGACTACAATTTTTAAGTAGTTATTTTAATAAATTCATTATTAGGTTTACTTATTTAATTTGTAGTTACTCCAAATCTTTCGTTTGGAGATTTTAATGCACCTGCCTATGCTTTTCCTATGAATTTGCAGCTTCTTTAAAATTAATTAAAGAAGAGTCACTATTAAAAACTAATGAATTCTATATTTCGTCCATTTATTTCTCACATAGTTATGTATAATTATATTTCTATTCTAATTCTTAGATAGTATAAGCTTATAAATTAATAGTGTACTTATTTAATAATATGTAAAGCTATTTAAATAAATAAATATATTAAAAAAGGTCATTAAGATAGATTGCAGATATTATTATATTTAATATATCAAAATATGATTAAAATTAATAAGCAAGATCTTTTTATTCTCCTTATTATATACTTTATACTTTATAATTTTAAATTTATGCTGAGTAACAAATTCGAATCAAAAAGTTTATTCGAGTTTATGAAATTTGGAATAAAAATAAAATGAATTCTGAGGGAAGAAAGATTTTTCGATATAATGCTTTCTAAATTTTTTTTAAAATTCATTCCTTTTCTGCCTGAAGATATATGCTTAAAATTGAAGAGAAATAAAGTAAAATCCCATTTTGCCGAGTAGTTTCAAAAAATTGTATCATTAAATTGCTTCTGTTTAAAACTTAAAATCACATTTTTTTAATTTTGAAAGAAAATAGAAAAATTTTTAAAATGAAGCAGAAATTAAGATATCAAAATAAAAAATTTCTCTATACATTTAAATTTATTAGAAAAATAATTTAATTTTACAAAATTTGCATTCTAAGATTTACATATAATTCAATTACAACATAATTTCTAAATAATGAAAATTAAATATTTTTTAATATTATTATTAAATATATTTAAATCTTATATTCTTAAAATAATCTCCATTTTCAAATTTTATGAGATAACAAAATGTTATTTTTTAACTTTAATTACTATCAGAAATGTATTTTATTTTAAATATATAATTATTTAAGATAAAATATATTTATTTGTTAAAATCTTTAATAACAAAATTTGATTATTTAAATTATAATTTTGATTATTTTTATCTCATTCTTATAAAAATTTTAATTATTAAAGTATTATAAAACTTATATAATCTTTGATTATAATTCCTTTTATATTTCTTTAAAACTAAAACTTTAACCAAATTATTTCTTATATAAAAAAAAAAAATGGAATAATCTATTCGCCTTTCCAAAAACCAAATTAAGAACGCAAAAAGGAAAGCTGCGAAACAAATGCAGAGACAACAACAAGAAGAAGATAAATCAAGTTCCTCCTCTGAAGGAAAAATCATAATCGGAACAATAGAATCGAATCCAGTAAAGGTATAAAAATAATCCGAAATATAAATATAGCTTGACCAAATGAAAACAATAATAAAAAATTATTAGGAAACAATTTACAACCAAGGGGAAAAAATAAGAGAACTAATGAATACTATCGAAGATTAAAATAACGAGCTTCTAATAATTAGACGATAATTGATTTAGAATAATCTAGTCACGGAATAGTAACTATATGAATAATCTCAATCGAATTTTAAGCAAGAACAAAATATGATTATCGAAAATGTTTCTACATAAGCAAACGTTTAAGAAAAATAGAATGACTAAAAGATTAATATAGATTTAATCAAAAGAATCGATTAACTTGAAAAAAAAGTATTTCTGAAGAGATTCAAGAAAAAACAAGGCAAACAATGCTATTATTGCAAATCAAAGTGACACTTATTACAAAATTGCGATTAGTGAAGATAAATTTAGATAAAAGAACAATAAAGAACGTTAAGTATACTCAGCAGACTCTGAATAACCTAAGCAGGGATTTACAAGAGAAAACTATTCACATAAAAGACAGAAGATCCTCTGTGGTTCCATCCACATAAAAAAATGGCGTGGTATCCATCCACGCTAAAAAAATGGTAGCAAAAACCTGGTTGAAAATCCAGGGAAAGCTAAACTTTAATTACTTTTAGTTTACTATTATTATTTCTTATAAACTAACTATTAGATTAAAATTATCTATTTATTATAAGTTTATAAATTTATTATTACTTTATTTAATTTAATCTTTAAACAAAAATATTTTCTTAATTAAATTTTACTTATTTAATCATTTAAGAAAAAGATATTTAAATAGTAAAGTGAGAGTTAATTTATCATTATTTCTAAATTATTTTTAAGGAATTATTGTGATTTTTGCTGCTTCTAACTATGATTAAATTATAACTGTTAGAATTTATTTTCTTCAGTTTATTTACTATAATAAATATTTAAAGTTCTTTTATGCTCTTTTATTTTGCATATATTTATATCTTTTTATATGTTTTGCATAATATTAATAATTATTATTATTATATCAAAATATCAAAATTCTTTATTAAAAAAGAGGATTAATAATATTAAATAATTAGAATCTTAATAAATCATTTCTTAATATTTTAAGCTTTAAAATGTATTTTAATCTTATCAATCTGTAAAATCCTAACTCAGACACTGCTTTTTTATTAGAAAAATGCACTAAATTTAATTTACCATACTAGAAACATATAAAGAAATGTATTGATTTGTATAATTTGACATGTCACATGTTTAGAGTAAGATGGATTTTTATAAACTCAAGGAATAAAAAATAAAACATAAATTCTTAATGGAATGTCTCTCTAGGAATACACTTACGCCAACAGCAAAAAGAATTATAGACTAAATAGAAAATAATTAAAGTATATTTCCTGAAATTACTTATACCAAATATAATAAACACTATATTAGAGAGACTATTTCTATCTATAAACTGAGGACTTTTTCTTATAATTTTCAATAAGAACTTAGTAATCGCCACATTAACGTTAGATATAGCATTATTTGCTTATGTGGCTAAGACTTTGATGAAACTGATCATATTTTTGATTGTTAATACTATGCAGACATTATTGAGGAACTTGAAAGTCATAAAGCTTTTAAAGAAAAAGACAAGAAGAAACTAATTCTTTATGACTAAAACTATATAAACAAACGTTTTTAAAAGAATCAAATTCCTAAAAAGATAAATTAATCAAAAAATTTTCATTCTAAATTACTAAAAAAGTGTATTGAAATGTTTAAACTACAAGATTAGCTTTTAGAAGAGTTTCTAGAAAGAAAAAAAGATAAATTTCATCAAGACAATAAATAAAAATAGATGATAGAGAAAGAACAAGAAGAAGCTTGATTGGCATTTACAAACTTTTATCTTTCAACATATTTGTAATATTTATAGTCTAAGGTATATTTATTGCATATATGTCTCAATATTCTTAAATATTGAAACTATTTTATTTTAATTAATTTATTAATCTTATAAATCTGTTGAAATATATTTTAAAGCAACATATTATTAATAAATTTATATTAATCGAAAAATTAATAAAAATAATGTGGACCAATAAGTCAATAACTATAATTATTTTATTAAAAAAAGTAAAATTTTTTCTAGTTTACATCGTAACATAAATCATGAAATTTTAAACAAAATTAGATTATAATTTAGGAATATGTAAAATTAGCGTGTAATTTATTTTTTTTATTTTCTAAGATTAGTTAAAAACTACTATTTTTATAACTATTATTTTTAGATTCCAAAATAATCAAATAATTAATCATTATTTGAGATTTATTAATCTCACTAAATTTTTTAATTCATAATTATATAAAATATTGTAGAACTTAATTTCTTAATCTTACAAAACTAAACTTTAATTTCTTTGTCCATTTTTATTAAGATTATTAGAAGTTTTATTATTTCAATGAATTAGCATACAATTTTTTAAATTTTAATTATAAGCATGTAATTTAACCTCTTATTTGAAAAACTCTTCTTTTAAGGTTTGAAATTGAGAAACGCTGATGAATAAATTTACAAATTTTCTTTTATTAAAATTTATTTTTAATAATTTATCTTGATAGGATATTTATATTAAATCCTAATTACCATTTAAATTTGGTTTCATTTAAAAATAGGAAGTAATTACTTCAGTAACTTAAACCTTTTCTACTTCTCTTATTGTATTTTAAATGAAAAGTGATAATGAATATTCTTTATTATTATTCTGATAATAAAATCAATTAAATTATCCTTTAAATAGATCTCAAAGATTGACGCGCCCAAATGACATCACTGAATTAAAAGATAAGCTTTTCTTTCTAATCCACTTAATTATATTGATTCCACAATTTATTATTTAAATTTAAAAGTTCAAAATTAACCTTCATTTATATTTTAATTTTTAGTTATTATTTTATTTGCTATCTATAATAGTTTTCTTCTTTAATTCTATACTTCATATAGATTTTATAGTTTTATCTCCTGATTAGCTGCTGAATCTTACTGGATTTTCGATCTCTATTTGATTTAAGTTATTCTAAATTTTATCTTCTGCAAATATATTAAATCATGATTCTTAAATTTTGATTTAGCTTCTACTATATATCATATTTATTTAGTTATAATTTGTTTAGTATAATATTTATAAAATTTTAACTAAATGATTTAGTTAATATTTTTAATCTTAAAGCCAACATTTTTTCCTTAGTTTATAATTAAATAATTATTTTACTTAATAGTTAATAAAGGTAATTATTTTTATCGTAATGCTGATTGGAATTCCTTTCTTACTTATTAGAAATTTAAATTTCTATTTTCTCTGAAGGAAAATTAAAAGATATAAGGTATTAAAATATTTTGATGAAATTATAAGTATAAAATTTAGAAATTAAATAAGCTTTAAATGTAAGTTTAAATTCAAAAACGATTAGCTTTTCCTATTCCTATCAGTAATTTAAATAAAATTAGTATAACTACCAAACTTTTCTAGACAATAATTTTAGAACCCCATCGTAACTAAATAACCTCAAATTAAAAATTTATTAATTAATTCAAGATTTACGAATAAGACTGAGAAATTTAACCTGCTAGTTTTCTTTTAGGTAGCCTTAAATATAATAATTATAATTAATTAATTAAAGTGATACCACCTTTCATTAGGATCATCACTGATATAATGTTTATAAATGTTAAAAAAAGTATTCTGGATATATTCTTCATAGTCTTCTTCTGTCTTTTGCTTCATTATTTCATATCAACTATTATTTTTTTCTCCAGGTTTTATTATAGGGATTTGGTTAAAATCTAGTTCTTTTCCAATTATTTACTAGGGTCTAAATCATATATTTTCTTCAGGATCGATTTACTAATTTTTTACGTTTGTTATCTTAAGTCTATAAATTTTACCCTCTTGAGTAACATACAATCTGCTTAATTTATTCAATGTTTTTAATTTCTTTTATTCTCTTCATTTTGTTTATTTTAATATTTTCATCATTGACTTACAAAATGATCAGGTTTTCTGCAGAACCAGCATTTAGGTTTTTCCTTCATTCTATTTCTTTTTGCTGGTTCTATATCCATAGGATCGTTGTAAGAGAGATTTTTTAGAAACAGACTCTCAGTAATCTCAGAGAATTAGTTTAATTTTTCTTCTGTCTGCTTGATTCTCTAGTTAAATTCTAATAACTAAGGATGATTGTTGAGTTCAGTCTTGTAGTTACTATCTTCTTATCTTAACGTGTTCACGTTATTGATCAGGCATTAGATTTATTCTTTCAGTGAATTAAATTGTATGGAAAGTTCGTTATTATCATTTTGCATTTTTTAGAGGTTTTCAAAAATTATTTTCTGAGGATCTAATAAATCTTAGGAAGAAGAGTGGGCTAGTTAAAGCTAAGACGTGGTTAGAGATGATGCTTCAGGTTTTCTCTCCTACTCTGAGGAGGTGGTAAAAAAACCTTTCTTGAAGTCAGCCATTTTTTTTAATTATATAATAAATAAATGAATAAAATAAACAATGCTAAATGATATTACATAAATGGACTACTATATTATAATGTGATTATAATTAGAAATATAAGCACACAACAACTAAAAAAGTACTATATTAAAATACAAATTATTTCTATTATATAATTGACATAATTTTGCCATTTAAAATTTATATTTAGAACTAATATAGAGTAAATATCACTCTAGTTATTTGTCTCTTTGTTCATATAAAAAATAATAATGCTAAATTAAAAAAATAATAAATTACACAATAATAAAAATAGAAGGATTTCATGACATAAACAATAATCATACTTTTTGCATTTTTTCCATCTAAATTATTAAAATTTTCTCTAATAAAATTTAGTTTTTTTCTAGTTTCAGTTTTTTCAATTTACTAAAGTAAAAGTTTAAAAAAATATAAATTTTAGCTTTTTTCATAATAAATCTTATGAATATTATTGAAAATGCATAGCTAGTAATTTACTAATTTATTAGGTTTAAAATTTATATATTAAACCAATTATTCTATCTACCGATATACTATTTCCTACTTGCTTCATTTTGTACTCATTATTAGTTTAAGTTAAATAAATAAAAGTTTAAATAGATAAAAGAGTTATTGAAAATAGTATTTTAAACTTAAAATTTTAATAAATTCAAATAAATTTCGTCATTAAACTGACTTTTATAGATTAAATAAAGTTAATTTTTTTTTTGACTGATAGGCAATTGATAATAAATGAATCGGCAACAAAAATTTGAAATATAAGAATAAGCAGGTAATTTGTTTACGAAAAAATGATTAATATAATTATATTTGATCTTAGATATTTTCTAACACTTAATTAACTTTGTTTAATTCATTTTTTTAAGTACAGTTATCATTTCATTAAACTATGAAAATGTAATTTTTTAAATAGATTTTTATAAAGGTTTGATACTTTTAGTTATAGTAATTTTTTAATTATTATAGGAGATAAGAAATGTTTCAAAGAATTTCTAAACTTCTTCTTACAACCTATTAAAATTTTGGTATATAATTTAAAAATTTAACGCTAAACTATTCTATCTTTTTAAGTCTAAAATTTAAAATCCAGAAATTAAAAAAATAATGTTAAAAAATGTATAACTCAGAATTTAGATTAATAGCCAAGTGTTAAATAATTTAATTTTTTGTAGGTTCTAAAATATGAAAGTAAAGATTAATGTAAATAGCTAATTTAAAATAAAGTAATAAAATTTTAATTTCTATATTCTTAAAATCCCTAAATTTTTCTTCTTTTTCATTCCAAGAAGGTTTATATAGAAATCTTTTTTATATATAAAAAGAATAAAACAAAAAATAAATATCTTTAAGATTAGTTACTACAATCCTGATAATCTTAATTTAATCTTTAAATTTATATTTTAAACATTAGTAGTGTAAATAAAGAAGATTCTACTATCAAAAGTATTTAAAGTTTTTTTGATTTTGCTACTTAGAATTTTAAGATGGAAATTATGAGTTACAATTAGATTATTCACACGAATCTTCAAAATATATATTTTAGGAGAATCTGATCTCGTAAAATTTGAACTTGTTTAAGAATATTCGTACTAATTAAATATCTTAATTTTAGATAATTAAAAGACCAAACCTTCAAAGTATAACTATTTAAATGAGGTAAAATTAAATTTAATTAGTATAACATTAAGATATAAAAGGCTTAAAATTAATGAAAATATAGCATATAAAGGAATAAAACAGTTTTGCTTGATATGAACAAATTAAATAACTAATAAGAAAGTAGTTTTTGGAAGAAAGATAAACAAAATAATCACATGAAATATATTGTTGAAGGAAAGTAAAAGCATATAATAAATAAATACATGGATACTTAATAATTATCTCTTGATAAATTAAAAAATTAAAAATTAAAACCTTTTTATGATATCTTTAATTCTAAAAATTTACTCAAATTAATTACATCATAATAATATTGAAAAAATAATATATTTTTTTAATTTTGTAATTAATTTTTAGATATAATCTTACTAAATAAGGCAGATAATCGAATGTTTATTTTATTATAGATAAATAATTTAGCAAAAAGTTATTTGAATTCAAATAACTTATCTTTGCTAATAGGTTAGTATTTCTGATAGTAAAAAATTATGTAATTAAAAAATAATTTTAAATAATTTTAAAGGATTTCCTTAAATTTTAAAGTTGTAAAATATAAGTGCATAAACTAATATTTAAGAATACATCTTAAACTTAACTTAAATCTTGATTATAGTAAACTAAAAATGTTTTAAGTTTTATTGAAAATAGTTTTTTTAATAAAGTCTCTTAGATCGAAATTATTATTTAATAAGAGTAAATTTATGCAATAGATAGATCTAAAATGATAATCATTTTGAATATTTTCTATTACTTATTTCTTAGTTTTTATCATAAGTCATATTTAATAACTTATTTCGTAGTTCCTAAGCTAATACTTAAACTTACATACTAAGTTTTTTCGTAGTTCTTAAACTAATACTTAAACACTCATTTGTACTCTTAATAATTTTATTTAATTTTTTACTTTTTTAAGCTTTTTTAGTAACTTTAAATAAAATTTTTAGAATAGTTTATTGATTTATTTTTTCTCAGTTTTTTGCTTTTAGTGAGTATTTTTTATGTATTCTTTTTTTAATTTATTTATTAAGTTGAAACGCTAATTTATTGATCTTTTATGGAATTATTTTATAAATTTGATAAAATATTTGTATATTTTGTTTCTATTCCTTAATTTCTGTTTAATTTAGTGGGACCTGGAATATAATATATTTTGTTTTGGTGATTATTTGTATTGTAATCTGACTTGGGTTAGTGGCGAGTACTACCTTGGTAACCCTAAGAGATTCAATCTACCATGACTTCATTTTTCAAGATATATCCTATTTAAAAATATTGAACAGCTTAAATTTTGTTAGCCTTAGTGGTGAAGCCATGTTAATTTATTATGTTAAGTTATTATAGTAAATTCATAAGTTATCTGACATTCATGCATGTTATATGCAAAATATTTTTAATTTTTTCAAACAATTTTTAATGTTATTTTAGTAAATTTTTCTTAATTATTTTTTATTTGTTTTAGTATTTTTTATTTAAAGGAATTAAAATTTATTTTAGTCTTAATTGATTTATTTAATTTTTTGTATTAATTAGAAATTTTACAAGTTAAAACATTTAATCGAATTTTCGTTCTGTAGATAGTTTTTTAAGGTATAGAATAAAATTGTAAGCTTTACCTAAAACCTTTGATTAACTAGTTTCCGAAATGAAACCATTTTTAAATAGGTAAAAGTTTTTAGTTTATTTATAATGTATATAATTAAAAACTATCTTTAATTTAAAAAAATTTAATTTAATACTACATTCTTAATTATTACTTAGATTTAATTTCAAATTTTATAATATTAATTTAAAATATTTTCCTTACTAAATGTATGGATATGTAGCACAACTTAGCTTAATATATATAAGAAGTTTTATTTATTATACAATTGTAATTATTTATCCCTAATAGAGATATAAAGATAATATAATTAAAAAGATGGTGGGAGCTGAGATTGACCTTCTGATTCATACTTTCTGGTTTTATGGCTAGGAACAAGTTCCTTTCCTGTCGCTGAGAAAGTCCCTGGTCAAAGTCAACCTTTGCAAGGGAACGCCTTCCTTTTGATTATCCACTCCTGGTAGGGGCTTGAAGCCTGGCTGCCCATAGCGATGGAGCTCCCTGGCAGCTGCTTTTCGAAAGCAACAGGATATCCCCGTTATCCCATGAAGGGAGTGTTGGGGTCGTTAAACTGCAAGAAGTTGCAGTCCAAAACTCTTTTAGTTTAAAATTAATTAAAAGATATAAAGATAATTAGATAAGCCAAAAATTAACTATCTAAGTTCTGTTTATATTCATAAAACTACTTCAGTTCCATTCTGGAGATAGTTTTATACTTTCTTTTATTAAAACTCCTTCTAAATACTCAATTTTATAAAGCATTCTTAAACTTAAATCAGTCCAATCAAAATTAGACTTTCATAATTAAAATATATTTTTAGATTCCTACTGAAATTATTTTACCTTTTATTATATTATAATAGTTTAAATAGGGAGGAATAATCTTCCAACTGAGATTAACTTAACTCTTATTACCAGGAAGTACTTCAGAAGCGACAAACTGAGTAAGAATCTTGGCAGAAACCAAGAGGAAAGAACTGGAGGTGTTGAGTAACGGTTGTTGGAAGAAACCAGACGATTAGATCTCTTGGGACATCACTCCGACCATGCTCTATTATAAGATAGAATTTTCAAAGGAGTTTAGCACTGGAAGAAACTTCCAAGTAGAAATTTTATTAGTTTTAAATAAAATTAATTTAAAGAGATGCACACCATCGAGAGTGCTACGCTCTTTATAATCGAGTTTAATAATTATAACACTTTTGCGAATTAATTATATCTTCCTTATTTTTACTTTGTATTTGATCTTTTGGAACATTCTAAACCCAATAATTCACTTCTTAGATTAATGTTTATATTTTAATGGATTTATTTAATTTTCTTTGAGTTATAAAATTCTTGAAGTTAACTTTTTACTTTTTTCCAATTTAAAAATCAAAATAGAAGATGTTTAACCGCATTTGAGATTTATCATTTAAATTTTTTTCTCTTTTCATATTAGAAATTTATGTTACATATGTATTAATTTTATAAATTTATACTTTTGATTTTTTCTGCATTAGGTAAAATTTATTAGAAGCTTCATAGCATTATCGTAATATCAAATAACTTTTGAGCAATGTTTAGGTATTTATCTAAAACTTCTATTTGTTATACTCTTATTGGTTTTGAATGATAGATTTCTGTAAAATATAAATTATCAATTTTCTTTGTTTTAATGCCTTTTACATTCTCTATCTTAAAAGGAATTAGAAAATATCATTCCTAACCACCTTTTAAACTTGGAATCACTTTAGAAAATAGCATACTATGATCTCCATTCACTAAAACTTTCTTACTCTATTTATTAGATTTTATTTAAGAAATGTCAAACAATATTCTGCATAAATTGATTTTACTCTATTAGTAATATACTTAGCTATCTTCTAGAAGATTTATTTATTAACTTGATTACAAAAATAGTTTGCATATAATCTTTTCGCAATCAATATTACTTAATTTGCTAAAATTGACGTAACTTCTTTAAAGTCTTTCTATAGAAGTTACTATGACTGCCAGTTCTATTCAAAATCTTGTAATTCTTTATGAATCCTTGAGGAAATAAAATACCTCCCTACTCTATTTTAGGAAGTATAAAAAATCAGCATAAAATTTTTAATACCAAAGAGTTGCATTTTTCATTTCAAAACTAAAGACATTTTTTTGCAATGCTGAAATATTTAAATGCAACTTCTTTTCTATGCCGTTTCATTCATTTCTTTTTGTGCAGAATTATCTTAAAAGGTCCTATTATACTAATAAATATCTCCTATGTCTTAGAAATTTATTTTTCCTTTTGATTTCTAAATCCCCATAGCAGTATTATGTAATCTTTAAATCCATTTGATCAGAAATTTTTATCATTTTTGCCTTTTAAAAAACCATTAAATCGCTTAGAATGATTCAAAATGTTTGCAAAATAAAAGTATTTTTTCTTATAAAATCTCATTTTGTCATCTATTCATATCACTTTCTTGATTTTAGTTTAATCATTTTACTCTCTGCTAATCTTATTTTAAAAAGTTCTAAATTGAGCATTCGAAACAGTTAGATCATTATTTTGATATTCGTTTTCTCAACTTTATTTTCCTTTTCGATGTTAGAGTTCCTTAAGAATCTAATCCATTGAATTTTTATCTTTGTTTCATATAAATATACTACTTTCTACACCAGATAGTATCTTATTTAAGCAAACTAAGTATGTTTTATAGTTTTTATTTCAGTATTTTAATTTTTATAATCTATTACGAATATATAGTCTATTGATATCCTTGCTAAGTTTTATTTAGAAAGTTATCTATTTCAATTTAAGTAAAATTTATAATTTTATTAAAGTTTTGGCATAGTGAATTATTTGCTCCTATCATTTAAGCTTAAGTAAAGCTTTAATTAGCATTGGCTTCAATTTGAAACTCTTAATTAGATTATATTTCATCTATTGAATTTACTTAATTCTCATAGTTTTTCTATTATATCTAAATTTCTTGAACTATACTAATTATTTCATCTGTTTAAACTATTTAGTTACTGTAATAAGTGGAAAAGTTTGTTTAAGTAATTTTATGAACTAGTTATTTTGATAGCATTTTTTTGTGATATTGTTATATATCAGATTTGATTGAATAAAAATTGTTCTATAATTGTTTATATTTCTAATTAATTTTATTTATATAATGTTTATAATATATTTTGGATATTTCTTAGTTACTTATCAATGTTTCAATATCTCGTTTATATTTTACTTTTATATTAATTAGCATTTAATTTAATTATTGGTTCTTATCTATAAGTCTTTATATATTATGTTTAAGTTCTTTTATTTCTAAGGTAAATAAGTTCTCATTAGACTAGTTAATTATTTGATTTTATATTACATTTCTTAAATCAGCAGTTTAATTTTAAGGTTGTTTGCTCTGAAGATCAGGTAAATAATGATTATTTGAATTATCAGGATTAGTAATATTATTTTATTTCTGACTAATTTAGTTATTTGAAATTTAATAGAATTGTTAATTAGTATTATTCAAAAATTAATCTTAAGTTTATGTTATTTTTGACTACCATAAAAAGATATCTTTATTTGAATTTTAATTAGGATTTGAAGGTATATCTTTAGAATTCTAACTATCTAAGATAATATCTTATTTTTGGAAAGATTTCTTAGGTAATCGTTTCGTATTTTTCGCGGTATTATTTTAGGCGGTTAATCTGTTCATCTATTTATAGGTTGATTTCACTTTCATAATACGCTACAATTAATATTTACGTTGAAGAGAGTTTCTAAGTAGTTTTAATGGGACGCGTATGAATTTGTTTTCCGGTTTTTGACTACAATTTTTAAGTAGTTATTTTAATAAATTCATTATTAGGTTTACTTATTTAATTTTGTAGTTACTCCAAATCTTTCGTTTGGAGATTTTAATGCACCTGCCTATGCTTTTCCTATGAATTTGCAGCTTCTTTAAAATTAATTAAAGAAGAGTCACTATTAAAAACTAATGAATTCTATATTTCGTCCATTTATTTCTCACATAGTTATGTATAATTATATTTCTATTCTAATTCTTAGATAGTATAAGCTTATAAATTAATAGTGTACTTATTTAATAATATGTAAAGCTATTTAAATAAATAAATATATTAAAAAAGGTCATTAAGATAGATTGCAGATATTATTATATTTAATATATCAAAATATGATTAAAATTAATAAGCAAGATCTTTTTATTCTCCTTATTATATACTTTATACTTTATAATTTTAAATTTATGCTGAGTAACAAATTCGAATCAAAAAGTTTATTCGAGTTTATGAAATTTGGAATAAAAATAAAATGAATTCTGAGGGAAGAAAGATTTTTCGATATAATGCTTTCTAAATTTTTTTTAAAATTCATTCCTTTTCTGCCTGAAGATATATGCTTAAAATTGAAGAGAAATAAAGTAAAATCCCATTTTGCCGAGTAGTTTCAAAAAATTGTATCATTAAATTGCTTCTGTTTAAAACTTAAAATCACATTTTTTTAATTTTGAAAGAAAATAGAAAAATTTTTAAAATGAAGCAGAAATTAAGATATCAAAATAAAAAATTTCTCTATACATTTAAATTTATTAGAAAAATAATTTAATTTTACAAAATTTGCATTCTAAGATTTACATATAATTCAATTACAACATAATTTCTAAATAATGAAAATTAAATATTTTTTAATATTATTATTAAATATATTTAAATCTTATATTCTTAAAATAATCTCCATTTTCAAATTTTATGAGATAACAAAATGTTATTTTTTAACTTTAATTACTATCAGAAATGTATTTTATTTTAAATATATAATTATTTAAGATAAAATATATTTATTTGTTAAAATCTTTAATAACAAAATTTGATTATTTAAATTATAATTTTGATTATTTTTATCTCATTCTTATAAAAATTTTAATTATTAAAGTATTATAAAACTTATATAATCTTTGATTATAATTCCTTTTATATTTCTTTAAAACTAAAACTTTAACCAAATTATTTCTTATATAAAAAAAAAAAATGGAATAATCTATTCGCCTTTCCAAAAACCAAATTAAGAACGCAAAAAGGAAAGCTGCGAAACAAATGCAGAGACAACAACAAGAAGATAAATCAAGTTCCTCCTCTGAAGGAAAAATCATAATCGGAACAATAGAATCGAATCCAGTAAAGGTATAAAAATAATCCGAAATATAAATATAGCTTGACCAAATGAAAACAATAATAAAAAATTATTAGGAAACAATTTACAACCAAGGGGAAAAAATAAGAGAACTAATGAATACTATCGAAGATTAAAATAACGAGCTTCTAATAATTAGACGATAATTGATTTAGAATAATCTAGTCACGGAATAGTAACTATATGAATAATCTCAATCGAATTTTAAGCAAGAACAAAATATGATTATCGAAAATGTTTCTACATAAGCAAACGTTTAAGAAAAATAGATGACTAAAAGATTAATATAGATTTAATCAAAAGAATCGATTAACTTGAAAAAAAAGTATTTCTGAAGAGATTCAAGAAAAAACAAGGCAAACAATGCTATTATTGCAAATCAAAGTGACACTTATTACAAAATTGCGATTAGTGAAGATAAATTTAGATAAAAGAACAATAAAGAACGTTAAGTATACTCAGCAGACTCTGAATAACCTAAGCAGGGATTTACAAGAGAAAACTATTCACATAAAAAGACAGAAGATCCTCTGTGGTTCCATCCACATAAAAAAATGGCGTGGTATCCATCCACGCTAAAAAATGGTAGCAAAAAACCTGGTTGAAAATCCAGGGAAAGCTAAACTTTAATTACTTTTAGTTTACTATTATTATTTCTTATAAACTAACTATTAGATTAAAATTATCTATTTATTATAAGTTTATAAATTTATTATTACTTTATTTAATTTAATCTTTAAACAAAAATATTTTCTTAATTAAATTTTACTTATTTAATCATTTAAGAAAAAGATATTTAAATAGTAAAGTGAGAGTTAATTTATCATTATTTCTAAATTATTTTTTAAGGAATTATTGTGATTTTTGCTGCTTCTAACTATGATTAAATTATAACTGTTAGAATTTATTTTCTTCAGTTTATTTACTATAATAAATATTTAAAGTTCTTTTATGCTCTTTTATTTTGCATATATTTATATCTTTTTATATGTTTTGCATAATATTAATAATTATTATTATTATATCAAAATATCAAAATTCTTTATTAAAAAAGAGGATTAATAATATTAAATAATTAGAATCTTAATAAATCATTTCTTAATATTTTAAGCTTTAAAATGTATTTTAATCTTATCAATCTGTAAAATCCTAACTCAGACACTGCTTTTTTATTAGAAAAATGCACTAAATTTAATTTACCATACTAGAAACATATAAAGAAATGTATTGATTTGTATAATTTGACATGTCACATGTTTAGAGTAAGATGGAATTTTTATAAACTCAAGGAATAAAAAAATAAAACATAAATTCTTAATGGAATGTCTCTCTAGGAATACACTTACGCCAACAGCAAAAAGAATTATAGACTAAATAGAAAATAATTAAAGTATATTTCCTGAAATTACTTATACCAAATATAATAAACACTATATTAGAGAGACTATTTTCTATCTATAAACTGAGGACTTTTTCTTATAATTTTCAATAAGAACTTAGTAATCGCCACATTAACGTTAGATATAGCATTATTTGCTTATGTGGCTAAGACTTTGATGAAACTGATCATATTTTTGATTGTTAATACTATGCAGACATTATTGAGGAACTTGAAAGTCATAAAGCTTTTAAAGAAAAAGACAAGAAGAAACTAATTCTTTATGACTAAAACTATATAAACAAACGTTTTTAAAAGAATCAAATTCCTAAAAAGATAAATTAATCAAAAAATTTTCATTCTAAATTACTAAAAAAGTGTATTGAAATGTTTAAACTACAAGATTAGCTTTTAGAAGAGTTTCTAGAAAGAAAAAAAGATAAATTTCATCAAGACAATAAATAAAAATAGATGATAGAGAAAGAACAAGAAGAAGCTTGATTGGCATTTACAAACTTTTATCTTTCAACATATTTGTAATATTTATAGTCTAAGGTATATTTATTGCATATATGTCTCAATATTCTTAAATATTGAAACTATTTTATTTTAATTAATTTATTAATCTTATAAATCTGTTGAAATATATTTTAAAGCAACATATTATTAATAAATTTATATTAATCGAAAAATTAATAAAAATAATGTGGACCAATAAGTCAATAACTATAATTATTTTATTAAAAAAAGTAAAATTTTTTCTAGTTTACATCGTAACATAAATCATGAAATTTTAAACAAAATTAGATTATAATTTAGGAATATGTAAAATTAGCGTGTAATTTATTTTTTTTTATTTTCTAAGATTAGTTAAAAACTACTATTTTTATAACTATTATTTTTAGATTCCAAAATAATCAAATAATTAATCATTATTTGAGATTTATTAATCTCACTAAATTTTTTAATTCATAATTATATAAAATATTGTAGAACTTAATTTCTTAATCTTACAAAACTAAACTTTAATTTCTTTGTCCATTTTTATTAAGATTATTAGAAGTTTTATTATTTCAATGAATTAGCATACAATTTTTTAAATTTTAATTATAAGCATGTAATTTAACCTCTTATTTGAAAAACTCTTCTTTTAAGGTTTGAAATTGAGAAACGCTGATGAATAAATTTACAAATTTTCTTTTATTAAAATTTATTTTTAATAATTTATCTTGATAGGATATTTATATTAAATCCTAATTACCATTTAAATTTGGTTTCATTTAAAAATAGGAAGTAATTACTTCAGTAACTTAAACCTTTTCTACTTCTCTTATTGTATTTTAAATGAAAAGTGATAATGAATATTCTTTATTATTATTCTGATAATAAAATCAATTAAATTATCCTTTAAATAGATCTCAAAGATTGACGCGCCCAAATGACATCACTGAATTAAAAGATAAGCTTTTCTTTCTAATCCACTTAATTATATTGATTCCACAATTTATTATTTAAATTTAAAAGTTCAAAATTAACCTTCATTTATATTTTAATTTTTAGTTATTATTTTATTTGCTATCTATAATAGTTTTCTTCTTTAATTCTATACTTCATATAGATTTTATAGTTTTATCTCCTGATTAGCTGCTGAATCTTACTGGATTTTCGATCTCTATTTGATTTAAGTTATTCTAAATTTTATCTTCTGCAAATATATTAAATCATGATTCTTAAATTTTGATTTAGCTTCTACTATATATCATATTTATTTAGTTATAATTTGTTTAGTATAATATTTATAAAATTTTAACTAAATGATTTAGTTAATATTTTTAATCTTAAAGCCAACATTTTTTCCTTAGTTTATAATTAAATAATTATTTTACTTAATAGTTAATAAAGGTAATTATTTTTATCGTAATGCTGATTGGAATTCCTTTCTTACTTATTAGAAATTTAAATTTCTATTTTCTCTGAAGGAAAATTAAAAGATATAAGGTATTAAAATATTTTGATGAAATTATAAGTATAAAATTTAGAAATTAAATAAGCTTTAAATGTAAGTTTAAATTCAAAAACGATTAGCTTTTCCTATTCCTATCAGTAATTTAAATAAAATTAGTATAACTACCAAACTTTTCTAGACAATAATTTTAGAACCCCATCGTAACTAAATAACCTCAAATTAAAAATTTATTAATTAATTCAAGATTTACGAATAAGACTGAGAAATTTAACCTGCTAGTTTTCTTTTAGGTAGCCTTAAATATAATAATTATAATTAATTAATTAAAGTGATACCACCTTTCATTAGGATCATCACTGATATAATGTTTATAAATGTTAAAAAAAGTATTCTGGATATATTCTTCATAGTCTTCTTCTGTCTTTTGCTTCATTATTTCATATCAACTATTTATTTTTTTCTCCAGGTTTTTATTATAGGGATTTGGTTAAAATCTAGTTCTTTTCCAATTATTTACTAGGGTCTAAATCATATATTTTCTTCAGGATCGATTTACTAATTTTTTACGTTTGTTATCTTAAGTCTATAAATTTTACCCTCTTGAGTAACATACAATCTGCTTAATTTATTCAATGTTTTTAATTTCTTTTATTCTCTTCATTTTGTTTATTTTAATATTTTCATCATTGACTTACAAAATGATCAGGTTTTCTGCAGAACCAGCATTTAGGTTTTTCCTTCATTCTATTTCTTTTTGCTGGTTCTATATCCATAGGATCGTTGTAAGAGAGATTTTTTAGAAACAGACTCTCAGTAATCTCAGAGAATTAGTTTAAATTTTTCTTCTGTCTGCTTGATTCTAGTTAAATTCTAATAACTAAGGATGATTGTTGAGTTCAGTCTTGTAGTTACTATCTTCTTATCTTAACGTGTTCACGTTATTGATCAGGCATTAGATTTATTCTTTCAGTGAATTAAATTGTATGGAAAGTTCGTTATTATCATTTTGCATTTTTTAGAGGTTTTCAAAAATTATTTTCTGAGGATCTAATAAATCTTAGGAAGAAGAGTGGGCTAGTTAAAGCTAAGACGTGGTTAGAGATGATGCTTCAGGTTTTCTCTCCTACTCTGAGGAGGTGGTAAAAAAACCTTTCTTGAAGTCAGCCATTTTTTTTAATTATATAATAAATAAATGAATAAAATAAACAATGCTAAATGATATTACATAAATGGACTACTATATTATAATGTGATTATAATTAGAAATATAAGCACACAACAACTAAAAAAGTACTATATTAAAATACAAATTATTTCTATTATATAATTGACATAATTTTGCCATTTAAAATTTATATTTAGAACTAATATAGAGTAAATATCACTCTAGTTATTTGTCTCTTTGTTCATATAAAAAATAATAATGCTAAATTAAAAAAATAATAAATTACACAATAATAAAAATAGAAGGATTTCATGACATAAACAATAATCATACTTTTTGCATTTTTTCCATCTAAATTATTAAAATTTTCTCTAATAAAATTTAGTTTTTTTCTAGTTTCAGTTTTTTCAATTTACTAAAGTAAAAGTTTAAAAAAATATAAATTTTAGCTTTTTTCATAATAAATCTTATGAATATTATTGAAAATGCATAGCTAGTAATTTACTAATTTATTAGGTTTAAAATTTATATATTAAACCAATTATTCTATCTACCGATATACTATTTCCTACTTGCTTCATTTTGTACTCATTATTAGTTTAAGTTAAATAAATAAAAGTTTAAATAGATAAAAGAGTTATTGAAAATAGTATTTTAAACTTAAAATTTTAATAAATTCAAATAAATTTCGTCATTAAACTGACTTTTATAGATTAAATAAAGTTAATTTTTTTTTTGACTGATAGGCAATTGATAATAAATGAATCGGCAACAAAAATTTGAAATATAAGAATAAGCAGGTAATTTGTTTACGAAAAAATGATTAATATAATTATATTTGATCTTAGATATTTTCTAACACTTAATTAACTTTGTTTAATTCATTTTTTTAAGTACAGTTATCATTTCATTAAACTATGAAAATGTAATTTTTTAAATAGATTTTTATAAAGGTTTGATACTTTTAGTTATAGTAATTTTTTAATTATTATAGGAGATAAGAAATGTTTCAAAGAATTTCTAAACTTCTTCTTACAACCTATTAAAATTTTGGTATATAATTTAAAAATTTAACGCTAAACTATTCTATCTTTTTAAGTCTAAAATTTAAAATCCAGAAATTAAAAAATAATGTTAAAAAATGTATAACTCAGAATTTAGATTAATAGCCAAGTGTTAAATAATTTAATTTTTTGTAGGTTCTAAAATATGAAAGTAAAGATTAATGTAAATAGCTAATTTAAAATAAAGTAATAAATTTTAATTTCTATATTCTTAAAATCCCTAAATTTTTCTTCTTTTTCATTCCAAGAAGGTTTATATAGAAATCTTTTTTATATATAAAAAGAAATAAAACAAAAAATAAATATCTTTAAGATTAGTTACTACAATCCTGATAATCTTAATTTAATCTTTAAATTTATATTTTAAACATTAGTAGTGTAAATAAAGAAGATTCTACTATCAAAAGTATTTAAAGTTTTTTTGATTTTGCTACTTAGAATTTTAAGATGGAAATTATGAGTTACAATTAGATTATTCACACGAATCTTCAAAATATATATTTTAGGAGAATCTGATCTCGTAAAATTTGAACTTGTTTAAGAATATTCGTACTAATTAAATATCTTAATTTTAGATAATTAAAAGACCAAACCTTCAAAGTATAACTATTTAAATGAGGTAAAATTAAATTTAATTAGTATAACATTAAGATATAAAAGGCTTAAAATTAATGAAAATATAGCATATAAAGGAATAAAACAGTTTTGCTTGATATGAACAAATTAAATAACTAATAAGAAAGTAGTTTTTGGAAGAAAGATAAACAAAATAATCACATGAAATATATTGTTGAAGGAAAGTAAAAGCATATAATAAATAAATACATGGATACTTAATAATTATCTCTTGATAAATTAAAAAATTAAAAATTAAAACCTTTTTATGATATCTTTAATTCTAAAAATTTACTCAAATTAATTACATCATAATAATATTGAAAAAAATAATATATTTTTTTAATTTTGTAATTAATTTTTAGATATAATCTTACTAAATAAGGCAGATAATCGAATGTTTATTTTATTATAGATAAATAATTTAGCAAAAAGTTATTTGAATTCAAATAACTTATCTTTGCTAATAGGTTAGTATTTCTGATAGTAAAAAATTATGTAATTAAAAAATAATTTTAAATAATTTTAAAGGATTTCCTTAAATTTTAAAGTTGTAAAATATAAGTGCATAAACTAATATTTAAGAATACATCTTAAACTTAACTTAAATCTTGATTATAGTAAACTAAAAATGTTTTAAGTTTTATTGAAAATAGTTTTTTTAATAAAGTCTCTTAGATCGAAATTATTATTTAATAAGAGTAAATTTATGCAATAGATAGATCTAAAATGATAATCATTTTGAATATTTTCTATTACTTATTTCTTAGTTTTTATCATAAGTCATATTTAATAACTTATTTCGTAGTTCCTAAGCTAATACTTAAACTTACATACTAAGTTTTTTCGTAGTTCTTAAACTAATACTTAAACACTCATTTGTACTCTTAATAATTTTATTTAATTTTTTACTTTTTTAAGCTTTTTTAGTAACTTTAAATAAAATTTTTTAGAATAGTTTATTGATTTATTTTTTCTCAGTTTTTTGCTTTTAGTGAGTATTTTTTATGTATTCTTTTTTTTAATTTATTTATTAAGTTGAAACGCTAATTTATTGATCTTTTATGGAATTATTTTATAAATTTGATAAAATATTTGTATATTTTGTTTCTATTCCTTAATTTCTGTTTAATTTAGTGGGACCTGAATATAATATATTTTGTTTTGGTGATTATTTGTATTGTAATCTGACTTGGGTTAGTGGCGAGTACTACCTTGGTAACCCTAAGAGATTCAATCTACCATGACTTCATTTTTCAAGATATATCCTATTTAAAAAATATTGAACAGCTTAAATTTTGTTAGCCTTAGTGGTGAAGCCATGTTAATTTATTATGTTAAGTTATTATAGTAAATTCATAAGTTATCTGACATTCATGCATGTTATATGCAAAATATTTTTAATTTTTTCAAACAATTTTTAATGTTATTTTAGTAAATTTTTCTTAATTATTTTTATTTGTTTTAGTATTTTTTATTTAAAGGAATTAAAATTTATTTTAGTCTTAATTGATTTATTTAATTTTTTGTATTAATTAGAAATTTTACAAGTTAAAACATTTAATCGAATTTTCGTTCTGTAGATAGTTTTTTTAAGGTATAGAATAAAATTGTAAGCTTTACCTAAAACCTTTGATTAACTAGTTTCCGAAATGAAACCATTTTTAAATAGGTAAAAGTTTTTAGTTTATTTATAATGTATATAATTAAAAACTATCTTTAATTTAAAAAAATTTAATTTAATACTACATTCTTAATTATTACTTAGATTTAATTTCAAATTTTATAATATTAATTTAAAATATTTTCCTTACTAAATGTATGGATATGTAGCACAACTTAGCTTAATATATATAAGAAGTTTTATTTATTATACAATTGTAATTATTTATCCCTAATAGAGATATAAAGATAATATAATTAAAAAGATGGTGGGAGCTGAGATTGACCTTCTGATTCATACTTTCTGGTTTTATGGCTAGGAACAAGTTCCTTTCCTGTCGCTGAGAAAGTCCCTGGTCAAAGTCAACCTTTGCAAGGGAACGCCTTCCTTTTGATTATCCACTCCTGGTAGGGGCTTGAAGCCTGGCTGCCCATAGCGATGGAGCTCCCTGGCAGCTGCTTTTCGAAAGCAACAGGATATCCCCGTTATCCCATGAAGGGAGTGTTGGGGTCGTTAAACTGCAAGAAGTTGCAGTCCAAAACTCTTTTAGTTTAAAATTAATTAAAAGATATAAAGATAATTAGATAAGCCAAAAATTAACTATCTAAGTTCTGTTTATATTCATAAAACTACTTCAGTTCCATTCTGGAGATAGTTTTATACTTTCTTTTATTAAAACTCCTTCTAAATACTCAATTTTATAAAGCATTCTTAAACTTAAATCAGTCCAATCAAAATTAGACTTTCATAATTAAAAATATATTTTTAGATTCCTACTGAAATTATTTTACCTTTTATTATATTATAATAGTTTAAATAGGGAGGAATAATCTTCCAACTGAGATTAACTTAACTCTTATTACCAGGAAGTACTTCAGAAGCGACAAACTGAGTAAGAATCTTGGCAGAAACCAAGAGGAAAGAACTGGAGGTGTTGAGTAACGGTTGTTGGAAGAAACCAGACGATTAGATCTCTTGGGACATCACTCCGACCATGCTCTATTATAAGATAGAATTTTCAAAGGAGTTTAGCACTGGAAGAAACTTCCAAGTAGAAATTTTATTAGTTTTAAATAAAATTAATTTAAAGAGATGCACACCATCGAGAGTGCTACGCTCTTTATAATCGAGTTTAATAATTATAACACTTTTGCGAATTAATTATATCTTCCTTATTTTTACTTTGTATTTGATCTTTTGGAACATTCTAAACCCAATAATTCACTTCTTAGATTAATGTTTATATTTTAATGGATTTATTTAATTTTCTTTGAGTTATAAAATTCTTGAAGTTAACTTTTTACTTTTTTCCAATTTAAAAATCAAAATAGAAGATGTTTAACCGCATTTTGAGATTTATCATTTAAATTTTTTCTCTTTTCATATTAGAAATTTATGTTACATATGTATTAATTTTATAAATTTATACTTTTGATTTTTTCTGCATTAGGTAAAATTTATTAGAAGCTTCATAGCATTATCGTAATATCAAATAACTTTTGAGCAATGTTTAGGTATTTATCTAAAACTTCTATTTGTTATACTCTTATTGGTTTTGAATGATAGATTTCTGTAAAATATAAATTATCAATTTTCTTTGTTTTAATGCCTTTTTACATTCTCTATCTTAAAAGGAATTAGAAAATATCATTCCTAACCACCTTTAAACTTGGAATCACTTTAGAAAATAGCATACTATGATCTCCATTCACTAAAACTTTCTTACTCTATTTATTAGATTTTATTTAAGAAATGTCAAACAATATTCTGCATAAATTGATTTTACTCTATTAGTAATATACTTAGCTATCTTCTAGAAGATTTATTTATTAACTTGATTACAAAAATAGTTTGCATATAATCTTTTCGCAATCAATATTACTTAATTTGCTAAAATTGACGTAACTTCTTTAAAGTCTTTCTATAGAAGTTACTATGACTGCCAGTTCTATTCAAAATCTTGTAATTCTTTATGAATCCTTGAGGAAATAAAATACCTCCCTACTCTATTTTAGGAAGTATAAAAAATCAGCATAAAATTTTTAATACCAAAGAGTTGCATTTTTCATTTCAAAACTAAAGACATTTTTTTGCAATGCTGAAATATTTAAATGCAACTTCTTTTCTATGCCGTTTCATTCATTTCTTTTTGTGCAGAATTATCTTAAAAGGTCCTATTATACTAATAATATCTCCTATGTCTTAGAAATTTATTTTTCCTTTTGATTTCTAAATCCCCATAGCAGTATTATGTAATCTTTAAATCCATTTGATCAGAAATTTTTATCATTTTTGCCTTTTAAAAAACCATTAAATCGCTTAGAATGATTCAAAATGTTTGCAAAATAAAAGTATTTTTTCTTATAAAATCTCATTTTGTCATCTATTCATATCACTTTCTTGATTTTAGTTTAATCATTTTACTCTCTGCTAATCTTATTTTAAAAAAGTTCTAAATTGAGCATTCGAAACAGTTAGATCATTATTTTGATATTCGTTTTCTCAACTTTATTTTCCTTTTCGATGTTAGAGTTCCTTAAGAATCTAATCCATTGAATTTTTATCTTTGTTTCATATAAATATACTACTTTCTACACCAGATAGTATCTTATTTAAGCAACTAAGTATGTTTTATAGTTTTTATTTCAGTATTTTAATTTTTATAATCTATTACGAATATATAGTCTATTGATATCCTTGCTAAGTTTTATTTAGAAAGTTATCTATTTCAATTTAAGTAAAATTTATAATTTTATTAAAGTTTTGGCATAGTGAATTATTTGCTCCTATCATTTAAGCTTAAGTAAAGCTTTAATTAGCATTGGCTTCAATTTGAAACTCTTAATTAGATTATATTTCATCTATTGAATTTACTTAATTTCTCATAGTTTTTCTATTATATCTAAATTTCTTGAACTATACTAATTATTTCATCTGTTTAAACTATTTAGTTACTGTAATAAGTGGAAAAGTTTGTTTAAGTAATTTTATGAACTAGTTATTTTGATAGCATTTTTTTTGTGATATTGTTATATATCAGATTTGATTGAATAAAAATTGTTCTATAATTGTTTATATTTCTAATTAATTTTATTTATATAATGTTTATAATATATTTTGGATATTTCTTAGTTACTTATCAATGTTTCAATATCTCGTTTATATTTTACTTTTTATATTAATTAGCATTTAATTTAATTATTGGTTCTTATCTATAAGTTTTATATATTATGTTTAAGTTCTTTTATTTCTAAGGTAAATAAGTTCTCATTAGACTAGTTAATTATTTGATTTTATATTACATTTCTTAAATCAGCAGTTTAAATTTTAAGGTTGTTTGCTCTGAAGATCAGGTAAATAATGATTATTTGAATTATCAGGATTAGTAATATATTTTATTTCTGACTAATTTAGTTATTTGAAATTTAATAGAATTGTTAATTAGTATTATTCAAAAATTAATCTTAAGTTTATGTTATTTTTGACTACCATAAAAAGATATCTTTATTTGAATTTTAATTAGGATTTGAAGGTATATCTTTAGAATTCTAACTATCTAAGATAATATCTTATTTTTGGAAAGATTTCTTAGGTAATCGTTTCGTATTTTTCGCGGTATTATTTTAGGCGGTTAATCTGTTCATCTATTTATAGGTTGATTTCACTTTCATAATACGCTACAATTAATATTTACGTTGAAGAGAGTTTCTAAGTAGTTTTAATGGGACGCGTATGAATTTGTTTTCCGGTTTTTGACTACAATTTTTAAGTAGTTATTTTAATAAATTCATTATTAGGTTTACTTATTTAATTTGTAGTTACTCCAAATCTTTCGTTTGGAGATTTTAATGCACCTGCCTATGCCTTTTCCTATGAATTTGCAGCTTCTTTAAAATTAATTAAAGAAGAGTCACTATTAAAAACTAATGAATTCTATATTTCGTCCATTTATTTCTCACATAGTTATGTATAATTATATTTCTATTCTAATTCTTAGATAGTATAAGCTTATAAATTAATAGTGTACTTATTTAATAATATGTAAAGCTATTTAAATAAATAAATATATTAAAAAAGGTCATTAAGATAGATTGCAGATATTATTATATTTAATATATCAAAATATGATTAAAATTAATAAGCAAGATCTTTTTATTCTCCTTATTATATACTTTATACTTTATAATTTTAAATTTATGCTGAGTAACAAATTCGAATCAAAAAGTTTATTCGAGTTTATGAAATTTGGAATAAAAATAAAATGAATTCTGAGGGAAGAAAGATTTTTCGATATAATGCTTTCTAAATTTTTTTTAAAATTCATTCCTTTTCTGCCTGAAGATATATGCTTAAAATTGAAGAGAAATAAAGTAAAATCCCATTTTGCCGAGTAGTTTCAAAAAATTGTATCATTAAATTGCTTCTGTTTAAAACTTAAAATCACATTTTTTTAATTTTGAAAGAAAATAGAAAAATTTTTAAAATGAAGCAGAAATTAAGATATCAAAATAAAAAATTTCTCTATACATTTAAATTTATTAGAAAAATAATTTAATTTTACAAAATTTGCATTCTAAGATTTACATATAATTCAATTACAACATAATTTCTAAATAATGAAAATTAAATATTTTTTAATATTATTATTAAATATATTTAAATCTTATATTCTTAAAATAATCTCCATTTTCAAATTTTATGAGATAACAAAATGTTATTTTTTAACTTTAATTACTATCAGAAATGTATTTTATTTTAAATATATAATTATTTAAGATAAAATATATTTATTTGTTAAAATCTTTAATAACAAAATTTGATTATTTAAATTATAATTTTGATTATTTTTATCTCATTCTTATAAAAATTTTAATTATTAAAGTATTATAAAACTTATATAATCTTTGATTATAATTCCTTTTATATTTCCTTTAAAACTAAAACTTTAACCAAATAATTTCTTATATAAAAAAAAAAAAATGGAATAATCTATTCGCCTTTCCAAAAACCAAATTAAGAACGCAAAAAGGAAAGCTGCGAAACAAATGCAGAGACAACAACAAGAAGAAGATAAATCAAGTTCCTCCTCTGAAGGAAAAATCATAATCGGAACAATAGAATCGAATCCAGTAAAGGTATAAAAATAATCCGAAATATAAATATAGCTTGACCAAATGAAAACAATAATAAAAAATTATTAGGAAACAATTTACAACCAAGGGGAAAAAATAAGAGAACTAATGAATACTATCGAAGATTAAAATAACGAGCTTCTAATAATTAGACGATAATTGATTTAGAATAATCTAGTCACGGAATAGTAACTATATGAATAATCTCAATCGAATTTTAAGCAAGAACAAAATATGATTATCGAAAATGTTTCTACATAAGCAAACGTTTAAGAAAAATAGAATGACTAAAAGATTAATATAGATTTAATCAAAAGAATCGATTAACTTGAAAAAAAAGTATTTCTGAAGAGATTCAAGAAAAAACAAGGCAAACAATGCTATTATTGCAAATCAAAGTGGACACTTATTACAAAATTGCGATTAGTGAAGATAAATTTAGATAAAAGAACAATAAAGAACGTTAAGTATACTCAGCAGACTCTGATAACCTAAGCAGGGATTTACAAGAGAAAACTATTCACATAAAAGACAGAAGATCCTCTGTGGTTCCATCCACATAAAAAAATGGCGTGGTATCCATCCACGCTAAAAAAATGGTAGCAAAAACCTGGTTGAAAATCCAGGAAAGCTAAACTTTAATACTTTTAGTTTACTATTATTATTTCTTATAAACTAACTATTAGATTAAAAATTATCTATTTATTATAAGTTTATAAATTTATTATTACTTTATTTAATTTAATCTTTAAACAAAAATATTTTCTTAATTAAATTTTACTTATTTAATCATTTAAGAAAAAGATATTTAAATAGTAAAGTGAGAGTTAATTTATCATTATTTCTAAATTATTTTTAAGGAATTATTGTGATTTTTGCTGCTTCTAACTATGATTAAATTATAACTGTTAGAATTTATTTTCTTCAGTTTATTTACTATAATAAATATTTAAAGTTCTTTTATGCTCTTTTATTTTGCATATATTTATATCTTTTTATATGTTTTGCATAATATTAATAATTATTATTATTATATCAAAATATCAAAATTCTTTATTAAAAAAGAGGATTAATAATATTAAATAATTAGAATCTTAATAAATCATTTCTTAATATTTTAAGCTTTAAAATGTATTTTAATCTTATCAATCTGTAAAATCCTAACTCAGACACTGCTTTTTATTAGAAAAATGCACTAAATTTAATTTACCATACTAGAAACATATAAAGAAATGTATTGATTTGTATAATTTGACATGTCACATGTTTAGAGTAAGATGGATTTTTATAAACTCAAGGAATAAAAAATAAAACATAAATTCTTAATGGAATGTCTCTCTAGGAATACACTTACGCCAACAGCAAAAAGAATTATAGACTAAATAGAAAATAATTAAAGTATATTTCCTGAAATTACTTATACCAAATATAATAAACACTATATTAGAGAGACTATTTCTATCTATAAACTGAGGACTTTTTCTTATAATTTTCAATAAGAACTTAGTAATCGCCACATTAACGTTAGATATAGCATATTTTGCTTATGTGGCTAAGACTTTGATGAAACTGATCATATTTTTGATTGTTAATACTATGCAGACATTATTGAGGAACTTGAAAGTCATAAAGCTTTTAAAGAAAAAGACAAGAAGAAACTAATTCTTTATGACTAAAACTAATAAACAAACGTTTTTAAAAGAATCAAATTCCTAAAAAGATAAATTAATCAAAAAATTTTCATTCTAAATTACTAAAAAAGTGTATTGAAATGTTTAAACTACAAGATTAGCTTTTAGAAGAGTTTCTAGAAAGAAAAAAAGATAAATTTCATCAAGACAATAAATAAAAATAGATGATAGAGAAAGAAACAAGAAGAAGCTTGATTGGCATTTACAAACTTTTATCTTTCAACATATTTGTAATATTTATAGTCTAAGGTATATTTATTGCATATATGTCTCAATATTCTTAAATATTGAAACTATTTTATTTTAATTAATTTATTAATCTTATAAATCTGTTGAAATATATTTTAAAGCAACATATTATTAATAAATTTATATTAATCGAAAAATTAATAAAAATAATGTGGACCAATAAGTCAATAACTATAATTATTTTATTAAAAAAAGTAAAATTTTTTCTAGTTTACATCGTAACATAAATCATGAAATTTTAAACAAAATTAGATTATAATTTAGGAATATGTAAAATTAGCGTGTAATTTATTTTTTATTTTCTAAGATTAGTTAAAAACTACTATTTTTATAACTATTATTTTTAGATTCCAAAATAATCAAATAATTAATCATTATTTGAGATTTATTAATCTCACTAAATTTTTTAATTCATAATTATATAAAATATTGTAGAACTTAATTTCTTAATCTTACAAAACTAAACTTTAATTTCTTTGTCCATTTTTATTAAGATTATTAGAAGTTTTATTATTTCAATGAATTAGCATACAATTTTTTAAATTTTAATTATAAGCATGTAATTTAACCTCTTATTTGAAAAACTCTTCTTTTAAGGTTTGAAATTGAGAAACGCTGATGAATAAATTTACAAATTTTCTTTTATTAAAATTTATTTTTTAATAATTTATCTTGATAGGATATTTATATTAAATCCTAATTACCATTTAAATTTGGTTTCATTTAAAAATAGGAAGTAATTACTTCAGTAACTTAAACCTTTTCTACTTCTCTTATTGTATTTTAAATGAAAAGTGATAATGAATATTCTTTATTATTATTCTGATAATAAAATCAATTAAATTATCCTTTAAATAGATCTCAAAGATTGACGCGCCCAAATGACATCACTGAATTAAAAGATAAGCTTTTCTTTCTAATCCACTTAATTATATTGATTCCACAATTTATTATTTAAATTTAAAAGTTCAAAATTAACCTTCATTTATATTTTAATTTTTAGTTATTATTTTATTTGCTATCTATAATAGTTTTCTTCTTTAATTCTATACTTCATATAGATTTTATAGTTTTATCTCCTGATTAGCTGCTGAATCTTACTGGATTTTCGATCTCTATTTGATTTAAGTTATTCTAAATTTTATCTTCTGCAAATATATTAAATCATGATTCTTAAATTTTGATTTAGCTTCTACTATATATCATATTTATTTAGTTATAATTTGTTTAGTATAATATTTTATAAAATTTTAACTAAATGATTTAGTTAATATTTTTAATCTTAAGCCAACATTTTTTCCTTAGTTTATAATTAAATAATTATTTTACTTAATAGTTAATAAAGGTAATTATTTTTATCGTAATGCTGATTGGAATTCCTTTCTTACTTATTAGAAATTTAAATTTCTATTTTCTCTGAAGGAAAATTAAAAGATATAAGGTATTAAAAATTTTGATGAAATTATAAGTATAAAATTTAGAAATTAAATAAGCTTTAAATGTAAGTTTAAATTCAAAAACGATTAGCTTTTCCTATTCCTATCAGTAATTTAAATAAAATTAGTATAACTACCAAACTTTTCTAGACAATAATTTTAGAACCCCATCGTAACTAAATAACCTCAAATTAAAAATTTATTAATTAATTCAAGATTTACGAATAAGACTGAGAAATTTAACCTGCTAGTTTTCTTTTAGGTAGCCCTTAAATATAATAATTATAATTAATTAATTAAAGTGATACCACCTTTCATTAGGATCATCACTGATATAATGTTTATAAATGTTAAAAAAAGTATTCTGGATATATTCTTCATAGTCTTCTTCTGTCTTTTGCTTCATTATTTCATATCAACTATTATTTTTTTCTCCAGGTTTTATTATAGGGATTTGGTTAAAATCTAGTTCTTTTCCAATTATTTACTAGGGTCTAAATCATATATTTTCTTCAGGATCGATTTACTAATTTTTTACGTTTGTTATCTTAAGTCTATAAATTTTACCCTCTTGAGTAACATACAATCTGCTTAATTTATTCAATGTTTTTAATTTCTTTTATTCTCTTCATTTTGTTTATTTTAATATTTTCATCATTGACTTACAAAATGATCAGGTTTTCTGCAGAACCAGCATTTAGGTTTTTCCTTCATTCTATTTCTTTTTGCTGGTTCTATATCCATAGGATCGTTGTAAGAGAGATTTTTTAGAAACAGACTCTCAGTAATCTCAGAGAATTAGTTTAATTTTTCTTCTGTCTGCTTGATTCTCTAGTTAAATTCTAATAACTAAGGATGATTGTTGAGTTCAGTCTTGTAGTTACTATCTTCTTATCTTAACGTGTTCACGTTATTGATCAGGCATTAGATTTATTCTTTCAGTGAATTAAATTGTATGGAAAGTTCGTTATTATCATTTTGCATTTTTTAGAGGTTTTCAAAAATTATTTTCTGAGGATCTAATAAATCTTAGGAAGAAGAGTGGGCTAGTTAAAGCTAAGACGTGGTTAGAGATGATGCTTCAGGTTTTCTCTCCTACTCTGAGGAGGTGGTAAAAAAACCTTTCTTGAAGTCAGCCATTTTTTTTAATTATATAATAAATAAATGAATAAAATAAACAATGCTAAATGATATTACATAAATGGACTACTATATTATAATGTGATTATAATTAGAAATATAAGCACACAACAACTAAAAAAGTACTATATTAAAATACAAATTATTTCTATTATATAATTGACATAATTTTGCCATTTAAAATTTATATTTAGAACTAATATAGAGTAAATATCACTCTAGTTATTTGTCTCTTTGTTCATATAAAAAATAATAATGCTAAATTAAAAAAAATAATAAATTACACAATAATAAAAATAGAAGGATTTCATGACATAAACAATAATCATACTTTTTGCATTTTTTCCATCTAAATTATTAAAATTTTCTCTAATAAAATTTAGTTTTTTTCTAGTTTCAGTTTTTTCAATTTACTAAAGTAAAAGTTTAAAAAAATATAAATTTTAGCTTTTTCATAATAAATCTTATGAATATTATTGAAAATGCATAGCTAGTAATTTACTAATTTATTAGGTTAAAATTTATATATTAAACCAATTATTCTATCTACCGATATACTATTTCCTACTTGCTTCATTTTGTACTCATTATTAGTTTAAGTTAAATAAATAAAAGTTTAAATAGATAAAAGAGTTATTGAAAATAGTATTTTAAACTTAAAATTTTAATAAATTCAAATAAATTTCGTCATTAAACTGACTTTTATAGATTAAATAAAGTTAATTTTTTTTTTGACTGATAGGCAATTGATAATAATGAATCGGCAACAAAAATTTGAAATATAAGAATAAGCAGGTAATTTGTTTACGAAAAAATGATTAATATAATTATATTTGATCTTAGATATTTTCTAACACTTAATTAACTTTGTTTAATTCATTTTTTTAAGTACAGTTATCATTTCATTAAACTATGAAAATGTAATTTTTTAAATAGATTTTTTATAAAGGTTTGATACTTTTAGTTATAGTAATTTTTTTAATTATTATAGGAGATAAGAAATGTTTCAAAGAATTTCTAAACTTCTTCTTACAACCTATTAAAATTTTGGTATATAATTTAAAAATTTAACGCTAAACTATTCTATCTTTTTAAGTCTAAAATTTAAAATCCAGAAATTAAAAAAATAATGTTAAAAAATGTATAACTCAGAATTTAGATTAATAGCCAAGTGTTAAATAATTTAATTTTTTGTAGGTTCTAAATATGAAAGTAAAGATTAATGTAAATAGCTAATTTAAAATAAAGTAATAAAATTTTAATTTCTATATTCTTAAAATCCCTAAATTTTTTCTTCTTTTTCATTCCAAGAAGGTTTATATAGAAATCTTTTTTATATATAAAAAGAATAAAACAAAAAATAAATATCTTTAAGATTAGTTACTACAATCCTGATAATCTTAATTTAATCTTTAAATTTATATTTTAAACATTAGTAGTGTAAATAAAGAAGATTCTACTATCAAAAGTATTTAAAGTTTTTTTGATTTTGCTACTTAGAATTTTAAGATGGAAATTATGAGTTACAATTAGATTATTCACACGAATCTTCAAAATATATATTTTAGGAGAATCTGATCTCGTAAAATTTGAACTTGTTTAAGAATATTCGTACTAATTAAATATCTTAATTTTAGATAATTAAAAGACCAAACCTTCAAAGTATAACTATTTAAATGAGGTAAAATTAAATTTAATTAGTATAACATTAGATATAAAAGGCTTAAAATTAATGAAAATATAGCATATAAAGGAATAAAACAGTTTTGCTTGATATGAACAAATTAAATAACTAATAAGAAAGTAGTTTTTGGAAGAAAGATAAACAAAATAATCACATGAAATATATTGTTGAAGGAAAGTAAAAGCATATAATAAATAAATACATGGATACTTAATAATTATCTCTTGATAAATTAAAAAATTAAAAATTAAAACCTTTTTATGATATCTTTAATTCTAAAAATTTACTCAAATTAATTACATCATAATAATATTGAAAAAATAATATATTTTTTTAATTTTGTAATTAATTTTTAGATATAATCTTACTAAATAAGGCAGATAATCGAATGTTTATTTTATTATAGATAAATAATTTAGCAAAAAGTTATTTGAATTCAAATAACTTATCTTTGCTAATAGGTTAGTATTTCTGATAGTAAAAAATTATGTAATTAAAAAATAATTTTAAATAATTTTAAAGGATTTCCTTAAATTTTAAAGTTGTAAAATATAAGTGCATAAACTAATATTTAAGAATACATCTTAAACTTAACTTAAATCTTGATTATAGTAAACTAAAAATGTTTTAAGTTTTATTGAAAATAGTTTTTTTAATAAAGTCTCTTAGATCGAAATTATTATTTAATAAGAGTAAATTTATGCAATAGATAGATCTAAAATGATAATCATTTTGAATATTTTCTATTACTTATTTCTTAGTTTTTATCATAAGTCATATTTAATAACTTATTTCGTAGTTCCTAAGCTAATACTTAAACTTACATACTAAGTTTTTTCGTAGTTCTTAAACTAATACTTAAACACTCATTTGTACTCTTAATAATTTTATTTAATTTTTTACTTTTTTAAGCTTTTTTAGTAACTTTAAATAAAATTTTTAGAATAGTTTATTGATTTATTTTTTCTCAGTTTTTTGCTTTTAGTGAGTATTTTTTATGTATTCTTTTTTTAATTTATTTATTAAGTTGAAACGCTAATTTATTGATCTTTTATGGAATTATTTTATAAATTTGATAAAATATTTGTATATTTTGTTTCTATTCCTTAATTTCTGTTTAATTTAGTGGGACCTGGAATATAATATATTTTGTTTTGGTGATTATTTGTATTGTAATCTGACTTGGGTTAGTGGCGAGTACTACCTTGGTAACCCTAAGAGATTCAATCTACCATGACTTCATTTTTCAAGATATATCCTATTTAAAAATATTGAACAGCTTAAATTTTGTTAGCCTTAGTGGTGAAGCCATGTTAATTTATTATGTTAAGTTATTATAGTAAATTCATAAGTTATCTGACATTCATGCATGTTATATGCAAAATATTTTTAATTTTTTCAAACAATTTTTAATGTTATTTTAGTAAATTTTTCTTAATTATTTTTTATTTGTTTTAGTATTTTTTATTTAAAGGAATTAAAATTTATTTTAGTCTTAATTGATTTATTTAATTTTTTGTATTAATTAGAAATTTTACAAGTTAAAACATTTAATCGAATTTTCGTTCTGTAGATAGTTTTTTAAGGTATAGAATAAAATTGTAAGCTTTACCTAAAACCTTTGATTAACTAGTTTCCGAAATGAAACCATTTTTAAATAGGTAAAAGTTTTTAGTTTATTTATAATGTATATAATTAAAAACTATCTTTAATTTAAAAAAATTTAATTTAATACTACATTCTTAATTATTACTTAGATTTAATTTCAAATTTTATAATATTAATTTAAAATATTTTCCTTACTAAATGTATGGATATGTAGCACAACTTAGCTTAATATATATAAGAAGTTTTATTTATTATACAATTGTAATTATTTATCCCTAATAGAGATATAAAGATAATATAATTAAAAAGATGGTGGGAGCTGAGATTGACCTTCTGATTCATACTTTCTGGTTTTATGGCTAGGAACAAGTTCCTTTCCTGTCGCTGAGAAAGTCCCTGGTCAAAGTCAACCTTTGCAAGGGAACGCCTTCCTTTTGATTATCCACTCCTGGTAGGGGCTTGAAGCCTGGCTGCCCATAGCGATGGAGCTCCCTGGCAGCTGCTTTTCGAAAGCAACAGGATATCCCCGTTATCCCATGAAGGGAGTGTTGGGGTCGTTTAAACTGCAAGAAGTTGCAGTCCAAAACTCTTTTAGTTTAAAATTAATTAAAAGATATAAAGATAATTAGATAAGCCAAAAATTAACTATCTAAGTTCTGTTTATATTCATAAAACTACTTCAGTTCCATTCTGGAGGAGTTTTATACTTTCTTTTATTAAAACTCCTTCTAAATACTCAATTTTATAAAGCATTCTTAAACTTAAATCAGTCCAATCAAAATTAGACTTTCATAATTAAAATATATTTTTAGATTCCTACTGAAATTATTTTACCTTTTATTATATTATAATAGTTTAAATAGGGAGGAATAATCTTCCAACTGAGATTAACTTAACTCTTATTACCAGGAAGTACTTCAGAAGCGACAAAACTGAGTAAGAATCTTGCAGAAACCAAGAGGAAAGAACTGGAGGTGTTTGAGTAACGGTTGTTGGAAGAAACCAGACGATTAGATCTCTTGGGACATCACTCCGACCATGCTCTATTATAAGATAGAATTTTCAAAGGAGTTTAGCACTGGAAGAAACTTCCAAGTAGAAATTTTATTAGTTTTAAATAAAATTAATTTAAAGAGATGCACACCATCGAGAGTGCTACGCTCTTTATAATCGAGTTTAATAATTATAACACTTTTGCGAATTAATTATATCTTCCTTATTTTTACTTTGTATTTGATCTTTTGGAACATTCTAAACCCAATAATTCACTTCTTAGATTAATGTTTATATTTTAATGGATTTATTTAATTTTCTTTGAGTTATAAAATTCTTGAAGTTAACTTTTTACTTTTTTCCAATTTAAAAATCAAAATAGAAGATGTTTAACCGCATTTGAGATTTATCATTTAAATTTTTTCTCTTTTCATATTAGAAATTTATGTTACATATGTATTAATTTTATAAATTTATACTTTTGATTTTTTCTGCATTAGGTAAAATTTATTAGAAGCTTCATAGCATTATCGTAATATCAAATAACTTTTGAGCAATGTTTAGGTATTTATCTAAAACTTCTATTTGTTATACTCTTATTGGTTTTGAATGATAGATTTCTGTAAAATATAAATTATCAATTTTCTTTGTTTTAATGCCTTTTACATTCTCTATCTTAAAAGGAATTAGAAAATATCATTCCTAACCACCTTTTAAACTTGGAATCACTTTAGAAAATAGCATACTATGATCTCCATTCACTAAAACTTTCTTACTCTATTTATTAGATTTTATTAAGAAATGTCAAACAATATTCTGCATAAATTGATTTTACTCTATTAGTAATATACTTAGCTATCTTCTAGAAGATTTATTTATTAACTTGATTACAAAAATAGTTTGCATATAATCTTTTCGCAATCAATATTACTTAATTTGCTAAAATTGACGTAACTTCTTTAAAGTCTTTCTATAGAAGTTACTATGGACTGCCAGGTTCTATTCAAAATCTTGTAATTCTTTATGAATCCTTGAGGAAATAAAATACCTCCCCTACTCTATTTTAGGAAGTATAAAAAATCAGCATAAAATTTTTAATACCAAAGAGTTGCATTTTTCATTTCAAAACTAAAGACATTTTTTTGCAATGCTGAAATATTTAAATGCAACTTCTTTTCTATGCCGTTTTCATTCATTTCTTTTTGTGCAGAATTATCTTAAAAGGTCCTATTATACTAATAAATATCTCCTATGTCTTAGAAATTTATTTTTCCTTTTGATTTCTAAAATCCCCATAGCAGTATTATGTAATCTTTAAATCCATTTGATCAGAAATTTTTATCATTTTTGCCTTTTAAAAAACCATTAAATCGCTTAGAATGATTCAAAATGTTTGCAAAATAAAAGTATTTTTTCTTATAAAATCTCATTTTGTCATCTATTCATATCACTTTCTTGATTTTAGTTTAATCATTTTACTCTCTGCTAATCTTATTTTAAAAAGTTCTAAATTGAGCATTCGAAACAGTTAGATCATTATTTTGATATTCGTTTTCTCAACTTTATTTCCTTTTCGATGTTAGAGTTCCTTAAGAATCTAATCCATTGAATTTTTATCTTTGTTTCATATAAATATACTACTTTCTACACCAGATAGTATCTTATTTAAGCAAACTAAGTATGTTTTATAGTTTTTATTTCAGTATTTTAATTTTTATAATCTATTACGAATATAAAGTTTATTGATATCACTACAAATATAAAATTATTTATTTGAACATAAAAGAAGTAAATTTAGTTATTTCTACACTTTTAATGACTAAGACCAAGTAACAGGAGTATTGACAAGTAAATTATTTACTCATTGGCTTCTTTTAAAGGAGCTTAATTTCTCATAAAGCTTTTAATATAGTTTTAAATTAGCGTTGTATTCATTTAGTAATAATATTTGGTCATAATATAAGCACATATTATTGAAGTTTAAGGCTAGAAATTTTTTTCTAGTCCTTTACTTTTGAAATTTATTTACTTCAGTCTATTTTATTTTTTCATTGTTGAATATAAAATAAATTTAAGGGATAGAAATGTCTCAGTATCTACTTTCTAGTTTATCTCTAGCATTCCAACATTTACTCTCCTAACTAGAATAAATTTATTATCATTTATCTTATTATTTTACTCTTTCTTCTAAGGCATAAAAACTTATTATTATTAACTTTAATATTATAATGATTGGTATAATATACTTAAATAATTTTTAGACTGTTAAATTATAACTATGAAGCAAGATCTTTCACATTTTTAGATGCTTATATACTTAATCTTATATGATGAAAAAATAAAATATACTTATTATTTAATAAATAAAGGCTTTAAAATCTGGCTGTAGTCACTGTCCCCCGACTCTATTTTCTGGCTTTTTGTTTTGTCTATTGTTACTTTACTATCTACTAGAACTGATTTCTAGTCTATAACTATCGTTTTGCTGATATGTTCATCATCTTATTCCTTTTACTAAATCTAATAGTTTTATTCTTACTATAATTTGTGATATTTGCTACAGGCATTTTTAAGGTACTTTTATGCCTTTAACTAATTTTATGAGCAGAAGCAAAAATTAATCCTGAGATTTAAGCAATTACAACGTCAATAAATCTGTTTCAAGAGATTTTGGTAACATTTTATACTCTCTATCTTTTTTCGTTTTGATGCTTCACTTTAACCACAACAAAACCAATTTTGACAACAGCCAGTCTTGAACTAAAAGCATTGTTTAATATCAAAGCCAGCATTTTTATTTATCTACATAAAGGTTTAATTTCCCTCTCCAATCTTCTTAAAATTAAACTCAGAACTCACATTTATGTTATAACCCATGTCATAATCAAAACTATCTATATATAATATTTTCTCCTCTGATAACAACTCTAATAAAAATAATAGTATAATATATCAAAAAGTATTAAGAAGTAAAATAAAGAGACATCTAATAAAGTCCTACCAGCATTTAATTAATTTTATCATATCTAAAACATTTTAATTATTTACCAGAAATGAGATATCAGAAAAGTAAGGTTTATGTTGTAAGTGAGATAAGCATATCTAACTGATTTATTTTAGAATTAAATATGATTAATGCTATGTGAGTGTTTAAGTGCTTAAGCTTAGTATTTAAGTGTGGCTTGAATTTTTAAAGTATATTAAATGGTAGAAAAAATCTTATACTTCACGATATACTGTAGATCCAGAGGATAGTGCAATTAGAGCTAATCCATTCAAAATTCTCAAGTTAACTTCGGGTGCAAGCTAAAGCTAAGTAAAAACGGCGTTTAGAAATAAAATTGCTAGTTCTGATAGAGATATGAGAAGACGTGCTACTTTGGCATGTGAATATTGCTATGATAAAAATAAGAAGTTTAAGCCCAATTTTCTATTATGCTTTAATTGGAAATGTTAGACTCTTGAAATAATGTCGAGAATTTCTAGATGATGTTGATGAAAATGACGATATTGGCAGAACTGTACTATATATAGCAGCTAGATCAGGATATTTTGACGTTTGCTAGCTTGCTCTTAAAATGGGTGGCTAGTGTGAATGAACTTCACAAATGTGGAAGTACACCACTTCCATGCTGCATCATTTTTACGGTCATTAAACTATAGTTGAGCTACTAATTCAATATGGGGTAGATACTAAAGTTCAAAATAAATGGAACGGAACAGCATTTGAAGAAGCAAAAACGACAGACATTGAGTAGCTAATTACAACAGGAATGAACGATAAAATTGATTCTCTCGCTTCTAAACTAATTTCGAATGGATTGGCTACCAATGTAAAGCACATTACTCACGGTTAAAATATTATTGGAGTTAGAATTCTCCGTAATTTATAGAATTTAGATTCCACTTCTTTAGCATTAGTCAATAGCTCAGAATTTGAGACGAATTGGGATCCTGCTTGGCATGGTACTAAATATGGTTATCTTTAATCGATTATGTAGGGAGGTCTTGTATGTAGCGGCAAAAAAAACAGTTGATGGGTAAGTAGTTAAACCTCCTAGCAATCATTATAAATTAGATGAAACTCATTTCGGAATATAAAATTGGGCTAAAGCTATCTTTTTATCTCCAAGTATTTTTTATGCTGCTGATGAATGTTACGCTTAAAAGATTACAGCTCACAAAGATAGTTGGCGTATATTGATATAAGCCAAAGTAAAGTAAGGAAGTTTCAAATCTTATGATCCTACAACTTACAGTTATGAGCCAATAGATGGAGAACCTGCCTAACCGGAGTATAGAGTTGAAATAAAGGATAATCGAACTTCAGATCTAATTATGAGACTTGAGAGTAAAAGAAATGTTATAGTTATTGGCATTGTTTTCGTACTGAATGATTTTCTTCTTAATGCAAATAACTATGTTGATGGAAATCTTCTCGCTGATTGGTCTACAAGTTCAAAAATATTCACTAATACATGAAATTAACATTTTATAACTCCTATTCTTAAGATCTTATCATTTATCTTTTCTTTTGATTAAAATTATTATTGTAATCTTATCATATTAAGCATTGTTATTAAAGTAATAAGAATGAAGACTTATATTCTTAACACATCATTTTCTCTTTTAAATTTCGTTTAAACTTAGCATCTTCTTAATTTTGATCTCTCGTAAAAGTTTTATGTTATAGTTCCTTCTTTTCAATAAGCTTATATTTTAACTTGACTATTATTAATTATACATCTATTGTGTATTTTAATATTGGCATTTCAAAGTAAATTTTATATGAGCAATATAATTTAACCTTCTTATATTAGACTTTATTCATATACACTCACTTCTCTATATTTCACATTTTCCAAAGTTTTTATCTATGTAGCTGGAAATTATATTTGAGATATGATTATGCTATTAAACCTGAATCTATTTCCGTATATTTCTATTGGTCAAATTATTCCGTTAAGGATTTTCCTCGGTTTATACTAAAAAATGCTCCCTTTTTAGTGTAGTTACATGACTCCAATTTATAAGCCTTGAGCTTAAATATCAAGTTGATCTTCCTAATAATTCATCAGTTTCCTTCTATCATTTTTCTCGAATACTTGCTATATGATAAACTACCATAATTTAGTTATTCTAGGTATTACTTATAACTATGATAAGCTAACTATATTTTCACCAGCTGTAAAAAGGAAAATTGCCTATATAAGCATGAGATCTTTCCTTTTATGTACTAAATCTTAAAATAGTAATTGATAGTATATGAGTATTCTCAGATCGGAAAAAGAAGCAAGATATGAAAAAATTTCCATTTAGCTACTTCAAGAAACTAAAATTAACTATATCGAAAATTAATCGATTTTACCTTATGAAAAAGCATAGGAAATCAAATTAGGTAGAATCCAATTGAATGAACTCAAATATAGAACGCTTGCTAGTATCTTTAATATGGTTTTTCAGTTTAAATACTTTTATTTGAAGTTATACACTAGTTTGATATTTAAAAAATTGAAATAGGAATGTGATTGAATTAAAAATAAGATGAAGAGAAGAAGAAATAAAGCGATTTAGTTCTATGAACTAGAGAAGAGTTATTTGTAAATAGAAGTTTAAGTACTTTAGATTAATGAAGACAAATTATCACTGGACAGTTAGCATTATTTATTTGGGAAGCTTAAAGAAGAAATTTTTTTATTTAAAGAAGAGATAAAAGACTCATTATTATATGACAAAGTGTTGTGAAAAGCTTGATGCACATTGAAAGAGATAATCTAAACTTGCGAAATCAAAGAGTAATGCAGATTTTAATTAAAATGATCTAGAAATGAATATCAGCATAAAGATTTGAATTAACACTTAGTTAAGAGATTTAAGATAATTGAAAGGACATAAGAGATCAAAAGATTGAAAGTCTTTAGTATTTGCAAATCTATAATGGATAATCATAAAGAAAATGATTATATAGTATATATCATTTTGAACACTAGATAGAAAATCAGTTTAATAACTTTTCTAAAAGCATGCTAGGATAAATAACTAAGAATGAGAGGGTTTAAAATACCATTTATGTTAATATCGCAAGAACTATTCTTTTTATTCTGAAACTTCTATTAATTTATCTTTTGTGAGATTACTAAAAAACATAAATCTCATTCCCAAGCCATGAAACTTAAATCAGATTTCCTTTTTTATAAATGATCAAATTATTTTAAATTTTCCTTATAATTTTTTAATCTCTTTTATAGATTTAGCAAATCATCAAAAAATATAAAATTAAAAAAAAAGTATAAATATATATTAAAAAAGTTAAAATTATTTAAAAGGTGAAAAAAGGATATTATTAAGGATAATTTGAAGATAATTCAAAAATATTATTTTTAAATTTTAAATTAGCATTCACTAATATGACTAAAAATTTAAGTTATAATTGAAAAATTTAAATTATTTATTATGTTAACTGCAAACCTCTTGACTAGTATCAAAATTTAAGAATGCACAAATAAAAGAGGAATGCACAGAAACAAATACAATTGGAGAGTGGAAGAAATTTTTCACCCATGTAGATAATTAAGTATAGGAAATTGTTTAAAATACAGGAATGATGCAGGAAGTTGATTTTTATAAAACTAAATTAAATATATAATAATGTTTGCTCAATTTCAGACTATTCCAATCCGTTTTAGAGTAGCTGACTTCCCTCAGTGATGGAATCACTCACGAAACTCAATTTTTTTTTGCTGCTAAGGTTCTGGATTAGATCTTCATTTTCTTTAAATATCTTTCTTTAAAGTTAAATATAATTTTTCTAAATTATTAGGCCTATTTCTTTCTAGTCAGTATCTCTCTTGCCATAAGGCTTTTATCCTTTCTAAATAGTTAAAATTACTGATATAAATGTTTTTCACTCCTACAACAGCAATAATTCTTCGGAGATTGCTTAACTAGTATCTCCAAGTGTATAATGACGGTATCTTTTTCATTCCAGTTATCTCTGATTTCTTTTTTCTTCTAGTTTTGTGTTTTAGAGTTTCAATTGCAAATTAAGTTGATTTTTTTTCAAATTTTTCATAACTTTTTCCTAGTTCTGTCTGTTTCTACTATTAGGTCTTAGTTTTATTGCTCAAGTTTTTAGATATGCTTCAAAGAAATTCTGGTCTCTTTTTCTGACTATAAAATCTTGATTTTATTTTCCCTATTAATTTAAGCTTTTCCATAAACATTTTATTATAAAATTAAAAAAACAATGTCGACCGCAGTCAGGAGAACAAGTAGGTAATTTGATGCAGTGTATACTGCATTGCAAGTAATCTCGTACTATATACCATCATGGATGAAGATGACAAGACTAAATTTTATTTGAATGGTTGTTAATAACTTAATGCCTAATTCTTATTTGATTCTTATTCAAGAAGATTGGAGCATTTGGTTCAAGATTCGAGAATAATTTTGAATAAGCAGATTTTTCCATTTGGAGAAGCTGATGTGACTCATTGGACGGCGAGAATGACAACAAGAAGTATGAGATTACCTTTTTAAAAAATTAATATAATAAGAGCTTCGCGCCAACAAGGTATTACACTCTCTATAACCATATTTATCAATTACTTTTTTGCTTCTTGACCTCTTTCCATAGGTCTACAACACTTTAATCAGTTAATCGTATCTTATTTCTTGCTCGGTTGTGAAATCGGATACTTACAATGCAAGATAACTTTGGCGTATTTCCAAGGTCTCTCTTCAGAAACAGGAATCTCAATTAGTAGGAAACCTTCTTTCCGGTTTATTATTTTTCCTATAGATTATAGGATGTCACTTACTTCTTATTTTTGGGAGCAAGAAAACCTTTACGTAATCCTTCTATCTTATCAAAAGCATATCTACTTTAACTTTTAAATTAGTAAGATATAGTAATCAAGTAAGTTAGAAAAACTGTAAATCTCCTTATTTTATATCTAGCTTATTCCTAAAATTTGTTTACTTATTTTAAATCTAGCAAACAGTAAAATGCATATTGAGATGTAAACATCTTAAGTTTTGTCTTAGATTTTTATAGTTTTTAATCTTTTTTCTAATTCCATTTTCAGAATATTTTACTATTTTAAACTAAATGCTATGTTTAGCTACAGTTATAGCATTCCTTTAGTGAAGTTCTTAGTATTTAAATATCTAACTTTTTATCTATTTCATAAATTTCATAGATTCATTTAATTTGATTACTTCAACTCCATCGATATTCGATTATAGTTTTCTATTATATCCTGCGTTATAAATTTATTTTTGAAATATTATGTTTGCTTTAGTTACTGAGAGTAAGTTTCTTCTTATACTAATTTCAGTTAAATCTAGCATTCAATCTGATTACATCATTAAGCTTAAAAATCTCTTTCTTAACTTGAAAGTCTTTCTTCAAGGCTTTAAAAATTTTCATCTTACCTCCAATTTTCTTCTTTTGGATGACAAAATTCTCTCTTTGTCTTCACATAAATAGAGCTAACTATCCAATGAAAACACATTCTTCACTTTCTATTATTCTTACTTTTTCACTAATGTGGAAGCTTTCTCTAATTTTAAAGGACTAGATAATTTTCCTTCAATACCAGTTCTTCTCCTCCACTTCTTCTTTGCTAAATAAAAAACTAAAATCCATATTTTTTACTTATTTAATCTTATTATGTAAAGGATTAAATAATTTAGTTTAATATTTTGTATAAACATATAAAATGCCAGAAGGTCTCAAGAAGGGTTTTTCCAGCTCCATAGAAAAAGGAAAGAAAACCAGAGACTTCTAATTCTTCTTCTACCACGTCTTCTTTAATAACATAATAATTTTCTTAGGCTCCTTAACCCCCAAATTTTGAAAAATAAAGATAATCTTAAATTGAATAAGAAAATTAAATCAACAGAAACTGACTAAAGCAAGCGAGACTTTTTACTCCCATAGCCATAATCAAGTAACTATATGAAAAGTGGTAACTAAAAAATAACGTAGAAACAGAAAAATGATGAATAGCTAATAATAGAATAACTTATGAAAATCTATCCGTAACATATAAGAAGAAGTTTAAATATTAAAGAAAGAAAACATCAATTATTATAGAAAAGTTAAAACAATGAAGAAGAAAGATTAATGAAACAGGAAATCGAAGTGAAACTTTTGGGAGAAAAAAGAATTTAACCTTAAACCTTAGTTGAAAATAAAATGGAACTAGAATACATTAAAACCCCATAGAGATAACTCCTCCCAGAAGGATCGTCAAGCTGTTGCACCTGTGCAAATCAAAATTCCACATATACAAGAGATGCAAAATATATTTGGATAAACAAAGAAGAAACAATGAAGAGATTTGGAGAGGACTGTCAAGAATTTATGTAGACAAGGATGGAAGGAATATTTAGAAGGAGGGAGTGCCAGAACTCCAAAGGGGCTGGAAGTCCCAAACTTTTATTTTAAACCTCAAAGAATGAACTCTGGAGGTATGTATTGAAGGGTTTAAAATCCCCGGAGATACGAACACTTTAATTTAGTTATTATTATATTTTGTATAAAACTGATTTATTAAATCACTAAAAAAAGATTTATTAGCTTAATCATAATACAACACAAAGCTGCATAAACCTTAAGATTCTAAATAATTATGTAAGAATATTGATTTCTAATCCTCGAAAGGATTTAATTTTATCAAATAGATAAAATTAAACTACAATAAAAGAAATATGAAGATAAAGTATTTAGCAGCTGTTTATTTAAAAAGATATCATGAAAAATAAATTTAGCATTAGAAAAGCGATAATCTTGCTTCATGCATTTATTTTGAAGAAATTCAGAACTAATTTCCAAAAATAAATCCAGCATATGAAAAAAAGACCAAAATATCAAATCATATTATAACTAACTAAGTCAATGAGTAACTAAAAACTGAAATTATGATTAAATTTTTAATTTCTTTGGGATCTTTAAATGATAAATATTTCCTACTTATACAAAAGTTACTCTAAATATATTTAAATAGTGAACTTGCTTTAAAAATAAAATCTTGAGTCATCTTTTTAAAACTTTAAAACAAAATAAAAATAAACTCAACATTTATCCTAAAATTGATTCTTGTTTCTTAGAATATTAATAATCATATAAAATAATATAAAACCTAAAGAATCTTAGAAATAGCATAAACTGAAGAAAAAACTGTAACAATCTGAAAATTAGAATAGCAATAATTATATCATTTATCTCTCAGAGAGCTCACAATCAGATTAAATTCTTTATCGAGGCTTAAGCGTATATTTTTGTTAAATGCTCCTAACAAAAGCTAAAAATATATTAAACATGCATAAATTATTTTCTATTAAAACAAAAAGAAATTAAAAAGTTTCTAATTTAAACATTATTACATATATTTATTTATTGTCTTTAAATTAAAATTTTTATTTTATTTTATTTTTATATATTTATATCTTTCTTATTCACTTACTACTTTTTATAAGCTATCTATTTATATGCTTTAAATAAGTGTCTTGATTTATTACTTCGTGCTTCTATTTTATGCTTCAGTAGCTTTTATATTCAAATTTGTTATATAAATTTTACAAAATTGTCAAAATAGATCTTTTTAATTTTTATTAATTAATTAAAATAAAATAGTTTTCAATATTTAATAATATTGAGACATAGTTGCAATAAATATAGCTTAGAATAAATATTACAAATATGTTGAAAGATAAAAGTTTGTAAATGCCAATCAAGCTTCTTCTGTTCTTTCTCTATCATCTATTTTTATTTATTGTCTTGATGAAATTTATCTTTTTTTCTTTCTAGAAACTCTTCTAAAAGCTCATCTTGTAGTTTAAACATTTCAATACGCTTTTTTAGTAATTTAGAATGAAAATTTTTGATTAATTTATCTTTTTAGGAATTTGATTCTTTTAAAAATGTTTGTTTAAATAGTTTTAGTCATAAAGAATTAGTTTCTTTTTGTCTTTTTCTTTAAAAGCTTTATGACTTTTCAAGTTCCTCAATAATGTCTGCATAGTATTAGCAATCAAAAATATGATCAGCTTCATCAAAGTCTTAGCCACATAAGCAAATAATGTTATATCTAACGTTAATGTGGCGATTACTAAGTTCTTATTGAAAATTATAAGAAAAAGTCCTCAGTTTATAGATAGAAATAGTCTCTCTAACATAGTGTTTATTATATTTGGTATAAGTAATTAAGGAAATACACTTTAATTATTTTCTATTTAATCTATAATTATTTTTGCTGTTGGCATAAATGTATTCCTAGAGAGATATTCCATTAAGAATTTATGTTTTATTTTTTATTCTGTGAGTTTATAAAAATCCATCTTACTCTAAACATGTGACATGTCAAAATTATACAAATCGATGCATTTCTTTATATGTTTCTAGTATAGTAGATTAAATTTAGTGCATTTTTCTAATAAAAAAGCAGTATCTGAGTAAGGATTTTCTTTACTATATTACATTAGCTTTTAATAAAAGTGCATTAAATTTTTAGTTTGCTATATGTGTAAAAGGAAGCCAGTTTAGGTCAATAAAGCATGACTCATTGAATGTGAATTCTTAAGATCTAAACGCCTATCTTGAGATAAGTCTTTACGATTTTGTTATCTTGTTTTTTATTCCTTTAATTCCAGAAATAGTAGGTCACGGAGTAATATCACTTCCATATTCAATTTTAGGCAAAATAAAAGTTCTACAAAGAGTTTTGAAGCTGAGAGGGGATACTAATCCATATTTAGAAAGTATTGCAGTAGCTTTTTAAATAGCTACTCTGTATTTGGTAGCTACTGCTGTACAATGTAATTTGTAATTTTACTTTATTCCTAACTAATATCCAAAATAGGTAACTTCATCTTTTTAAGCAATTGGAATCCCATTGAGCTTTATATTAATAGAAGGTTAGCTTTCTTTTCATTTATTTTTTTTTCAAGAATTCTATTACTTCACATTTGGCTACGTTAATTGTAAGTTTTACTCAATAAAAAACTGTAGATGTACCTTGTAATAATTTTTAGGCATTTTCTAGGAAGAAGACAATTGGATTAAGTCGTCAGAGAAGGCTCGTACTACGAAAGTTTTAGATAATATTTGAAATCCTAATTTCTTCTGATTATCTTCTAAATATCTTATAACAATATCATAGTATAAAATTGCAAGTACAGGTGCATGGTTACTTCCTTATTATACTCCATTGTTATATTTAATTGTTCTTGTAAGATATCCATCATTATAAACTTAGCATCAACATTATCATAAAAAGATTCTAGTGCCAATATTAGGGTCCAAAGGTAGCCTAAGTCTTCTAAGATGATCAAAAAGTAATTTCCTAGATATGCTATCAAACATTTTTTTCTACATCTATTAAAGTAGCAATTAATTACTTTTTATGGGACCATCTACGATGAAAGTCTATAATTTACTAAATAGTTCAAATTTATTAAGTAGTGGAGCGTTTACCAATAAATCCAAATTAGGCTGGATGTAAAATGTTTCGTTCATAAATATAATTATAAAGTTGTTATGTTAGTGCTTTATCATAAATTTTAAGTAGACAGTTCAATAAAGCTATAGGTCGTCAATTACATCAATTACTTTTGCTTCCTTTTTTGAAAATCGGAAGAATGTTTATTTTTCATTGCATTAGGTATTTTAAATGTTTTAAACATGTTATTAATGAAACTTGTAATAATTTGATGCAAATCTTAACCTCCATATTTAATAAGTTCAGCTTTTAGACCATCATTACCTGTAGCATTATTATTTGCAAGCTAAGATATAATTTTTTTAATTTCAAATCACGTAAAAAGAGGCATATTTTATAAATGACTTAATTTCTAATTTAAGATAAAATATTTATTTCTAAATATTCCCTCTATTTTTCTATTTGAGAAGTCAAGTTCTATCTTACTTATTTTTGAATGTTTATCAAAAACGTTAGTTTCCCAATTTTCAATAAATTGCTATTGTTAGTTAAAGTTAAAATTCATCTAATTACGAATTTTTAGGGCTTATTAGATTTTTAGCTTGTTTAAAACATTATTTAAGCATTTTTGTTAAGATCTTTATGTTTTTCCTTAGCTTTTTATTTTTTCATTTCAAAAATTTGTGAAGATAACGCTTATAAGATTAAATTTTAAGCTAGTAAAGTCTGGTAGCTTCTTAATTAAATTATAATTTGCATAATATTTTATTTTTATATCTATTCAAAATAAATTTTTCTGAAGTAGCTTGTTAATATTCCTTAATTACAATATCTAAGAAATATTTTTAAATACTTTTGATAAGAACTAATTTAAGCATTAATAAAATCCTTAACCTTTATATAGAGTTAATTAATAATCTTATTAAATATATAATAATAAATTTATATTTTGTTAAATATCAATATATTTGGTTTTTTACTTAACATATTTTTATATTTATTAAATTTCTTATATTTATAAAATCATAACAAAGTTATATTTTTAATTTTATTTACCTCTTTAATAAAATTTAGTAACTATTAATTATTTTTAATACTTTTATGAATTTAAATTTTAAAAGAAATAAAAATTTAGTATGTATTTAATTAAATTAAGATTGAATTTTACTCTTAATGATAAAAAGTTTATTATTATATGTAACATAATAATTGTTACACCATTTGATAGAATAAATGTTATAAATGGTAGATAATGCTTTAATTTAATCTTTTATTTATTAATGCTAATTTAAACTACAATAAAATATCTCTTTTGTTATCTATTTATTTTAGATTTATCATAATATTTTAATTTATATTTAAAGGTTTAATTAAACATTTATTATTTTTTTATACTATATCTTGATTCTCTTTTTTAATATATATGAAAAATAAAATTAAGTTTAATAAAGATTGATATATAAAACTTAAACTTAAACTGTATATTTTATATGTTTAGTAAAATAAAATATAACTTGGAATAAAAAGGATTTAAATAAAATTAGATAATAAAAATAACTAAATTATAAATAATTATATAAACCTTTTATACATTTTAATACAATAAAAAACTAATTACTTGTATAAATAAAATAATAATACTATAAATATTTTAAATCCTTAAATTAGATTATTTTTAAATAAATTTTATAACAATGTAAATTATTATTTTTAAGTTTTAATATTTTTGTAAAATTTCATTCAAAAAAATTTTTAATTTTACTTTTTATTTTTTAACAAAAATAAATTACAGTAAATTCTAATTTTTCAAAATTAAGAAAAGGAAGATAAAGGGGAAAGAATGGAGTATGTATAAAGTTGAAAATTGATTAAAAAGCAATGAGCTTCGTTATATTTTTTGTAAGTAGATTTATTTAAGAGAGAAGAAATATTTTATGGAGAAGGTGTAATGCAATATACAACTAGTAAAGTATTCATGGGAACTTATATAAAATAAAATAGAATAGCATTATTTATAGGAAAAGAAATAGACTAAAGCTTAAAGAAAAATAAAAATTTTAATGTAAACTAAATAAGCAGAAGTATACATTAAAAAGGGATTGAAGAAATAGATGATACCTTTAAGTAACTTAAGTAAAGAAATGGAATAAAATATTTTTAAAGTGAAGATGTACATGCAAAAATTATAATACGAATAATATCAAATATATGGAGTTAATTATTTATTTTAAGGAATTGCAATAAGGGATATTACATAAAAATTAAGATAAAGAAGTAAGAATTCAGCTTTTATGTCTTTCAATAGTTTAATAGAAAATTTTATAATTTAATAGAATATAATTCTGACTTAATTCAAATCATAAATTTAGAATTAAGCTGAATAATCGAAATAAAGTATAAACTATACTAAGAGTTTTTTGATTTTATCTATATCATTTATAAATAAGAGAGAAATATACTATGAGCCCTTAAAATAAATTGTAACTAAGAATTTTTCATAAAAATTCAACCCTAATTTCAACCAAAATTGCTTCTAAATCTCTCGACTAAATTAAGATATTTTAACCGTTCTCGGAAATAACTAGTTATAAATTTGATATCAGAATAAAAAACTCCTAAGAGTTTTATAGAAAATGTTTTCTAATTTATCTTAACAATCTAAAATATTACAAACTGTACAAGTTTTTAAATGATAATTTGATTACTTTGCAGAAAAATACATACTTTAAAGACTTGTAAAGAAGAAAATTAGAGCATTTTAAAAATATTTTCCTTAAAAATAATAAAATTAGAATAGAATTACTAATATCTAAGATTAATCAAAATAAGATAATATAAAATATTCAATTATCCATCTTCAATAATATAGAGTTTAGATAAATATCATAAGTCATAATTGAAAAAGGAACCAATCAGAAATTTAATTTTAATCAACTAAATTTAAAAATATTAATGAACTATACTTTTGCTACTTAATATCACAAGGAATATATTATTAGCTTCAGATGAAGATTGATAATATTTTTACTATAATTAAACTACAAAAACTTGACTTAAACTCTTTATTATTTTCAATAATAAAAAACTGCATAACTATTGATTTATTAAAATAGAGAGATCTAAGAAACGTCAAAAATAAATTTTAATTACTTAAGATAATAAAGATTTAATTAAATAAATTACTAAATTTGGCATTTTGAGATTTTAAAGGAATGTAAATTATTATTCATTTTGGAAAGCTAATGGAATATTACAAAAACATTAAATCAAAACTATAATTATGTAATTGCTTTGAGATTTTTTAATTAAAGTACTCTTTTAATTGTTTGCCTTTTTGAAGTTAAAATCCCTTAATTTTTATATATTTGTTTAATAAAATTTCTATAAGCCTTTTATGTAATTCTTTTATATGTCGTTTATTTAATGAAATACTTATAATTTCTTTTACAAAATCCATCTTTTCATTTTATCTATACTAATACCAAATTTTTTAATCTAAACCCATTCTCATAATATATTATATTTCTATCCTAATTTTACTTAATCCATATAATTTAAAAACTACATAATCCAACAGTTTTATATACCTTTTAAATATTTCTTCTTCTAATACCTTAATTATATCAATCTTATTCTATTTTTCAATCTTTAACTATTGGAAGCGTTTAGTTCGAATATATTTTAGAGTTCTCTGTTCATTATGAAAATTAGTTTAATTAATTGTTTCTTTTCTAGTTTTAGTAAATACTTATAAATAAATTTTAATTTGGTTAATCCATATAATCTGAACTATGGAGTTAGTAAAGAAGACTATTTATAGATGTTTTTTATTAAATACTATATATAAAAATATTCTTATAACTATTATAGAACAAGTTTAAGTGCCTAATCATTTAATTATATTAATTTAGCTATGTTGAAATTAACATTCATTATTCATACTAATTTATTTCAGATGCTTCTAATTCTATAGAGAAAATATAGAAACTGTTGTGTAAGGGTTATTATTTTAGGACTATAATTCAATATTGCTACTAGAGATATTAACTTAAATAAACAAACAAAAATAATGAGAGTCAGAAGTAAGAAATTAGCAGTTAATAAATAGAATGGAAAACGTATTTATAGAAATTAGGAAATTATTAATTGTAGTTTAAATTATCTAAATGAAGAATCACTTACAATCTGCTTTGAAATTATATTATAATATCATTCAAACTATTTTTAATTATAAATTATACTATTAAGTCTTTAGAATAACATTTGCAAAGATAAACTTTTATAACTCCAAAATAAACTAGTAACAAAAAGAAATATTTAATAGATATATTTAGAATATTTTCATTCATTACTTTAATATATAGCAAATTTGTTAAGCATTATAAAGATTTACGTTATTAATCTATATCAAATTAATAATTTTATATTCATAATTCTATTTGAGATCATTAAATTAAGAAACTTAAGTTCTTATCTTCCTAATCTTACAAATAAAATCCTACAAATACTTTTAAATATTTTTGACATTTCTTTACTATAAATACTTTAAAATAAAGAAGAGAGAAAACTAACATTTAAATACTTGTTTAGAAATATCTAAATAGATATAGGTAACTATATGAGAAATATATAGATAGTAATATTTAATTAAAAATTTAATAAGGTATAACTTAAACTTTCAATTGAATTACTTAATTGTAATTTTTGTGCTAAAATAGTTTTATCATACTTGAGAGATTTAAAAGTGAATCGCTAATGATATATTACATTATTTAGCTTTCATAAACTTATAATGGATATACTAGGTATTAAAATAAATTATCTTATTATTTTCATCATATAATAAAAATATAATATCTTTTTATCTCAGTTCATTAAGCAAAACTTACTTAATCATTTGATTGAATTTGCTCAATAAATTAAATAGCTTCTCTTTTGTTGGCTCGGAGAATTAATTTCTTAATCAATTTTATAGGTTTTTATTTTCAAAAAACTGTTTTCTTAATATTTTATGCTCATAAATAAACTAACTTATGGAACTGATAATCAATTTGTAATTTATTCAAATATTTAATACTCTAGTTGATTTAATATTGTTGACTTTAATTAAATTTCTTATATATTCGTTTAGAAGTACTTGTTTCTTCTGTTTTTCATTGAAATTACATTCTATATATCAACTATTAACTTTTTTACAATATTGTGTTTATTCCTTGGATTCTAAATTCCTTTTTATATAAATCTTATCAACTTTTAATTTTATACATTTTAGTTTCCTTTTATGAGCATTAGTTTTTATGGTTGTACTGGTATTGAAATAATCTCAATGCTTATAGATCTTTTATATTCTAAATATTAGCTTAATGCATACAATAGAAATCTTTTACCTTTATATCTTATGCTAAGCTCTTCTAATTATTGCTAAAATAGAATTTTCTACTATATTAAATTTCAAATTTCTTTGCTTATATATTGAATGAAGGAATTTAGTAAGAATTTTAGGTTTCTATTTAATGAACTTCAAAGGATATAAAACCTAATAAAAATTGAGAGGTGAAGTTAGATTGGTATCAAATATACTTAAAGCTGATTGTATGTTAAGAGAGAAGAAATTAATTCATTTCCTAGAGATGTTAAGAGAGCATCTAACTGTATTTTAAATTATATTTGGCTTACTGTAAATACAAGCTCTTCTAATTAACTTATTCTCTGCTTAATGGACACTATATTCTTTTGGACAGGACATATTATTACTTATAATGCTGCTAACATTTATTTAAGAATGATACTTAAACTGTAAAGATTAGGCTATAAAATTAATCTAAATTCCTTTTTCTATAAAATTTGCAAACTGGATAGCATCACTCCAAAAGGAATTCCTAATGATTTAAATAAATAATACAAATTTTTTAGAGTTAATAGTATCTCTATTACTCTCCCCTATCTCTTTATCTCTATACTCTTTTAACTTTGAAAGCAACATTTTAATTAAATAAAATAAATAAACAAAATTATATTTTTTCTTTATAAACCCAAAAAAGAAACTAAAAATTAGGATTATCTTTACTTTAAATATTATTATATATTAATTTCTATAGAAAAATGTATACTATTTTTAGAAATTAAAATAAAATATAAGTAAAACTATTATTATCATAAACAAATTAAAAATAGATATTTAATTGTAACTATATATTACTCTTAATACATCTTTAATTTATTTTAATTTATTTTAATTTAAATAAGGAATAATAATTTTAGATTTTAAAGGAATAATATTAATGTTAAGTTTAAATAGATTTATTAGATTAAATTTATTTAAGCTTTAAATGTTAAATAGAATAAAAGAGAAATATCGAAAATATAAATAAAAAGTAAATAGTTGTAAATTAAATTATTTTATAAATATATCAAACTATTATTTATTAAAAATCTTAAATAAAATTATATATTTTCGTTGGTAAAAATGTCAGAAGGGTAATTTCTTTATTTATGAATTTTAAACTAAATTTAAGGGGATGAGAGTCAATAAAGACTTTTAATGTTAGAATTTCTAAATTTTTGCTTCTGTAAGGAATTCATCTGCATCTAGTTGTATTTACAGATATACTGATGATAAGTATGGATCATTTTATCCATCCCACTCTAGACTGTCGACTTTCCATAATGAGGGCGTCTAACTTTCCAATTTTAAACTGTTAGTTGAAGGGAAACTCCTAGACCATATCTGGAAAACTCCTTTTTGGTCTGTGGATGGAAAATTCTCGTTGTGTCTAGATATTATAGGATAGAGGGCTGAGGAGTGTCTAGCATGTGCGTCAGGTGAACGGCTTGCTAAAGTGCCAGTTGAGTCATTGGGCGTATTTTTGGAAGGAGAGGAACAAATTATACTCCTACAGGAATTTAGTCATTTTTTTCAGGAAAGACTCATTCAAAACTGGAACTAGCACTTATGCTGAGAGAAGGTCAACAAAGTAATGCCACTCCATCCCTTCATAATCTTCTTCATAAATCAGCTAATAGTCTTAAGATTGATGATCGTTAGTGATGTTTAGATTATAACCATATGAGTTTAGACTACTGTTGAGATACTGAGTTTACCTTGTCATAAAATGGCCTCATTAAAGAAAGCATAACATAAATTAAAGATATTCATATCTATCATGATAATCCCAAAGATTGATGGATAGAAATATAAACCTACTTTAAAAAACCTGATGACAAGCGTAAAAAGTTTCTTAAGAAAACAATTGACTATAATTAACTTTAACTATAACTTAAAATAAATAAATAAATAAATAAATTAATTAATTAATTAAACAAGCATGGTACCACCATTGTTTGGTTCACCACGAAAAAATAAAGAAATCAAATTTAATTATT